>PVYE01002906.1:0-10820 GCA_002995055.1 Rhizopogon rudus | reverse complement strand
CGTGCCATTTATCACCTTGAAACCACCCAGCTTGAGGCAGGGACGCTCGCTTTTGCGGTTCTCAGCTTCATTACCTATGCGGCCTGGTGGAACAAGCCTCTCGATGTACGATGTCCCCATCCAGTCGACTGGACGTCGACCAAGTCAAAGCTAGTGATGTATGACTTTGATGAGTATGTCTGTGCCCTGATTAATTCCACCGCTGCTGATTATGTCTGCATTAGTTATTTCCATAGAGTCGATGCTGATCGCCCAAAGATAATACAAATATTTCGGTCAACCACTATCATGCTCTATGAACTCCTATCCTTAGACGACAGTTTCACGCATGAAGATCTCCAAGTACCAACCTTTGATGGGAGCATCACAGGAGATGATCGGAACAGGAAAATCCTTATCATTGCTGGGTTATTTATGGCAACTATCTTTGGCGGCATCCATTGTATCGCTTGGTTTTTTGCCTTCCCCACATACCAGGAACAAGTGTTATGGCATATCAGTGCTGTTGCTGTCATTGTGGTACCCTTGCTTGATGTGTTTTTCTTCTTACTGTATAGATTTATCGACGATTTGGTGCTTCGGGGTTTATCACTTTGTATAACCTACATGCTTCCCCCGTTGTACATTGTAGGACGTGTCATCCTATTGATACTTATGATCACCACTTTACGCAATCTTCCTCCTGACGCATATGAGGCGGTGTCGTGGACTAGTCTGGTACCGCACTTGTAGTTCTTACTTACTTACACATGATAAGTATATAAGTACCTGACATGCAATTGGGACATTCTTGTAGAGTTCGCTTCAAGGCGTCGAACGCGATCACATGACCTGCACGTGTTGACGCGAACCGAACAAACCACTGCAATGCTTTTGCAATTTGAGGCCAGCATAGACTTGTAAACGAACTCGACGACTCCGCACGCCTAAGATGGACGGCACCGAAATTGGGCTGTTGGGGACGTTGCGACTGATGAAGCGGACAACAAACGAGCAGGTGGCAGCCTTCCCAATTGACGAGGAAACGGTCACCTTTGGACGTGACCCAACGTGTAGTGTTCGTCTCTATTATCCAGACGTCAGTGCCCTGCATGCAAAAATTGTATTTCAAGAGAGAAAGGTGCGTGGACTACATTCGCTTATATCCCTGGCACTCAACAAATTCCAATGACAGGCTTTCCTCATCGTTCTTGGCGACGCTGGCCTCACCATCGATGGCTGTCCCGTCCTCCCCTCTGCAAACCACTCCCTCCCTACCACAATCCCCGTCTCCAACAACTGCGAAATAGAAATTCACAAGAAGCGTTTCATCTTCTCCTACCCGCCTAAGCAGCTCCGTACTCCGTTGTACAATATCGATTCACCACTCAAGCCTGAAAATGGAGCCGGAGGACGGAGACAATTAAGAATGAGCATGATTCACAGCGCACAAGTGTTCACCCCTCGCGGAAAGCCCTCCTCAGACCCCCTCGCAAACCTCCGTATCCTCCAGAGCCCAATCAAGCAGCTCATACCGTCTCCTCGCAAACCCTCTGCGCTGAAGAATTCTCACATTCCAGAACCAGACGAAGTTGAAGAAGAGATCGTCCTCGTGGAGTCAAATACGCCACATGTTGTGCAGGAAGATAAGGACCTTGTCATCCTCGAGCGCGTCGATGTCCCAGCTCCTCTTCTACCCACCCCTCCTGCGAGGAGGACAAGGCCAAGTGGAAACATGTACCAGACGCCAAACAGGCGCGCTCGCCCCTCATTACACCGTGCCGTATTGATACGGAGCGTACAACGTGCTGTCATGGCGCGAGAGGAAGAGCAGGAAGAGAAGGAGGTCGAGGACGTCATTGTCGGTGAGGAGGCGGTGGAAGAATGCGAAGAGTACGAAAATGAGGAAGAACGTGTCGAGGACGGTGATGAGCATGCAGAGAACGATCATGAAGGATCTGAAGAAGATGGACACTCAGACACCGACGAGGCTACTCCTCAACCTAGCACATGGCGCAAATCTCTCGATGCTATGCGCGCACGTGTAGGATGGCCTTTCCGCTCGAGTTCCACTGCACCCGAGGAGTACGATGAAGACAACGAGCAGGATGAAGATGAAGACCAGGTACGTCTTCCCTTTCCACGGATTCCTCATTCTGACCAGAAGTAACACCAGCATGACCAAATGGACACCGACCAGGACGCCCAGCCCCCACCCCCATCCTCCTCGCCTCCCGCTCAAACCATCGCGCCTCAAGTCCAACCACACCTCACGCCCGCCAGAGCACCCCGACCTCTCGGCTCATTCATGACGCCCCAAGTGCCACACCCGCAATCTGGCGTTGGCGTCGGCCGTGGTGCGGGACGCAACTCCTTTGGCGGGGCGTTGCGCGTGCCAATACCCCCTGGGATGTCAGCGCCTGCTCCATCGGGTGCTGTAGAGACTTGGGGAGGTGCTAAGAGAGTACGTGTTGAGCAAAAGTGGCGCATTGGTGAGATTGACGTGGGAGTGAAGGAGGAGGATAATGCAGAAGAGTTGGGGATGGGGAGAAAGCGCATGAGTGTTAGTGAGGAAGAAAGGAGGGTGAGTGCATCCGTTTTGTTTTGCATTTTGGAGCTTGGGAGTCTGGAAGGGTAGATGTTATGGACTTTGCGGTTCTCTTGATGAGCCTTGCACCATGGGTGCATATATGCGGACATGTTGACTTTTTATTCGAAGTCCTCTTGACTTTGCGTTACCATTCACCATATCTTTCCTCGTCCAAATGACGCGTCTTCCAACTGACCACCACTTCACAGGCCATCCAAGAGCGCCGTAAATCAGCGCTCACTACACCCGACCCATTCTTTGCACAGGTACCAGGGCTCAGGCGGTTATCCGTCGCACCCAGCGCACCTTCCGCAGCTGACGGGAGCACACCAAGGAAGTTGCCCTCCTTGCTTGATTCTGCCGTCCGCACAGTTGGCGAACGCATCGCATCCCCCACGAAGTTGGGTGAGAGGAGTGCGTCGCCCACAAAGTCAGGTGAGAGAAGCACATCACCTGTCAAGTTCGGGGAGAGAAGTGCATCCCCTACGAAAGCGCCTTACCTCTCGCGTCCCGCATCCCCTACGAAGTCCTTCTATACCCCAGCGAAAGCATTGGAATCACCTGCCAGGGCGTATGAGCCGTTGGGGCGCTCTGTATCGCCCGTGAAGGCCCCGCTGACGCCGCATAGCGAGGAAGATGAGGAGGACACGAGGAGCTTGTTGGATAGGATGAAGCGGACTGTGGAAGAGATAAAACGGCGGCGGAGTGTTGGTCCGTTCGGGCATGATGATCTGGAGGAGGAGAACGCAGAAACAGCTGGTATCGAGCGACATGCAGATGCTGAAGAGAACGCGGAAGAAGATTCCGAGAATGACCAACAAGCAAGCGAGGAAGAGGAAAACAGTGATAAAGAGAACGGTCGTGCATCTCCGCTTTGGCCCCCTTCATCTTCTACACATAAATCCGACGTGTCAGACACATCCCCTCGTATACCTACACCTCTCTCCCCGACACGTATTGCACTAGACCTTGATCTCGAGGTGGAGAGGACGCCGCTGCCCCAACTCACCCGCCCTACGGGAACGTCCCGCAGGCAGCACACTAATACCTTCTCAGGGCTCCAGACGCCCGCCCTCACGTCAGTCAAGCATCTTTTCCCCCCGCCGGCTGCTGTGCCCAGCACTCCGGCTGTGAAGAGTATGCGTGCGCTGTTCCGTGGAGCTGGCAAGGGTGCGGAAATGGAGATAAGAGAGGAAGCATTGGACGGTGTTGAAGAGATGATGCTTACGCCTGATGGGTATCGTGCGCGGGATGAGGACGTACCTGAGCAGGTGATTGCAGAGGAGGAGCAGGAGCAGGAGGAGCAAGAAAGAACGAGAGTAGCGGAGAAAGAGAAAGAGGAACCTAAGCCTGCAAGAGCGACTTCCCGAAAGGCCCCTGTTCCTCCTGCGCCTACCGCGACAGCAGCGCGTCGTCGCACGACCAGAGCTGTTGTGGGCATGGAGGTTACTGGCTCCAACGGTAGGGAGTTCTCTACTTCCAGACCCGTTGCGCGCACGGAGCCGGTGCATTCGAAAAGGGCGCAGATGGTACTTTCTAAACGTGCAGAGAAAGAGAAAGAAAAGGCAACAGTAGCCCCCGAACTAGAGTCAGAGCCAGCACCTGGTGTCTCAGCAGAAGAACGAGACGAAGTTGCCCCTCAGCTTGCGGTGCAAAAGAAACCCGTTAAAGCGCGTCTGCTTCGTGCACGCAAGGGGGTCGCGACTGAGACTTCGGTATGTATTTTCATGACGCGTCTTGTGGAGAGGCATTGATCTTGTGTTATTTAGGATGAAGAGCCTGCTGCTGCACCAAAGACAGGAAATGCGAGTAGTGAGCTCAGGATACGCCCTGCTAGTACTGAGCCTAGGACACGAGCTGCTAGTACCGACCTTAGGACTCGTGCAGCAATAGCGACAACAACAAGAAAAGCGCAAGTTGATGATGTGGATACGGTACTTTTTCTTCCTTTTTCTATTTCAGCGTTATTTACATCATTCCCACAGGCCCCGAAGGCCCGGGCGACTCGCAGCCGTGCCACCCCCGTCCCAGCGGCTCGATCTGAACCCGCAAAGACACGCGCACGACCTGTTGCAAAGCCAAAGGCCGCAACCACAACGACCCGCGCGCCCTCACGGACAAAAATGCGTACCGCAGAGGACGAGGAAGATGCTGATGATCCCCTTGATTCGATCGCGCTGCCTGAAGCCCCTGCTCCCCCACAAAGGACGAGACGCACTCGGGCTACGACAGCCCCTGTGAAAGAGGAGGAGGTCGACGTTCAGGTTCCGGTTCCAGGGAAGGCAAAGAGTGCAACGACTACTCGCAGACGCGCGGCGGCAGTAGTAGATAAGGAAAATACGCCTTCGAGTTCGAAGGAGGATGAAAGCGAGAGGAAGAAAGAGGTGGAGGTGAAGCGTACGACGCGCACGACGAGGTCACGCGCGTGAGGTTATGTTGTATTGTTGTGGAATGGATTTTGATTATTATAATCTCCTTTGTGTTCTATTACGCTGACTGTTCGTGTACGAGCGAGTGGAATACATGTTATGGAAATGTAAGCTACAGGTGGTTATGCAAAATGTCTACCAACTTAGCCCTCGTCGATCTTCTGGAGCACTTCACAGTATGTCCTACGTTGTCTGCCAGGAATATATTCTATTTCCAGTTTCTCCCACTCGTCGACGTCAGTATCGTTGTAGCCATCCTCAATGGCTATTACTTTCGCGTTGGACTCCAGGATCTCGAAGTCCCCCAGTCGGCTCTTGGCTATGTGCTCATTTTCAGTCAACGTTGTTTGTTCAAGCTATGATGTGCATTACCCTTGCGCTGCCGCTCACAGATCAAAATCCGTGCATCATCAAAGATGGAAAACATTGTGGTATATTGTGACGCAGGAGAGAAAGCCTCTGATATGCTGTAGTCCTCAGCGTCGTGGGTATCCTCGAACGAATCATCTTCGACGGCGGATGTACAGATAAAACCCCTGCTCTTCCAAGCAGAGCCATCCCCGCGTCCAGGGTTCCGACGTAGGATGGTTCCGTTCTTGCGCTTGCGGGTGTGCTATTATATAGCGTTAGACGAGCGCCTGCGAATGAGTTATTCCAGAATAAGGATGGCATACCTTTTTCTCCCATGCTTTGGCACTGAGAGGCGGCATGTCTGTGTTGTGGGTATAGGTGTAGTGTGTTATTGGGCGCTGTAGAATAAGCTTTCGCTCGAGACTTTTATACTTCAAGTGAATGTCAGTGAGTCAACAGCATGACCGGCTCTGACTAGGCGCACCCGATCGTAAGGACTAAGCATCATTCGCAATCACCACGGGAGCAAACCTTGACTCAGAGCTTGACATGGTGATTACTTGAGTCATTCCGAAGGAACAGATTTGATCTAACTAGGAGACTATTGAGTCATGAACTCACGGATCCGGCGATGTTCGGAGGACTAGTATGAAGCGTGGAAAATCTGATCTAAGTATGGCGCTCCAGCTTCGTCTAACGGATAGACTGATAGGTCATACGACAGTGGTTGGGCTGGTGTTAGCTCGGTTCGGACGCTGGCGAGATTGCCGCTGGGTGGGCGGGAAAAACTCGACAGGCGGGCTGTTGGATGACTATTATATGCATTGATAAGTAGTTTACCAAGACGATGGGTAAGTATGTACGGGTATTTGACTATATGTAACTGAAAACAATAATATAGAAATAATAAACGAGATGCATTACATACTTGGAAGTTGGGAGTGGAGGGCGGGCACAAATATACGAGCGAGGAAATTGATTAGATTCGAGCGAGCGGGACTCGGATGTGACAGAACGATGAAGAGAATGAAAATTGCTTGCCGCTCAGCTGGACGTGGGTGCCGATTTCTTCCGGGCACTCAGTACTCAGGAACCGGCACCTGACACATTGCCTAGGCGCTAACGCAGCCAGTGACTGAGTACTGAGTGACCAGCACACGGAGTATCACTGGCACATGATACTAACGCTTGAATCCCCCAGCATCATTACGCTATGGCTAGTTGCATCCCACAAGATGAAGCTGCTGCGTAACGAGGACACATCTACTTCGTGATGAAGATTGTGGTCATGTCGTAATATGATCGGTGTGCGGCCAGGTTTCTCTTTCATTTGCTTACCGAGCCTCCTCTGTATGCAATACCTGCTTCGGGCGTGATGCGCGGGACCTTGACGTTCATGAAAACCAATCGCATGTGCATAACTGTGTCTACTGTGGTAGAATTTCGTATCATTTACTTACAACGTGTATCTAAAGTCGGGGGCACGATCTCCCAACTCCCGTAATTCCTGGTCTGAGTAAATACGTGCCTTCTTGCCCCCTTCCAGTGCGAGGTGCTCGGCGGCATCGCGCTGTGCATTGATCCTCTTGTAAACGAACACCGCAATCGGTAAAAATATCAATCCAATTCCGACAAACATTAGCTCCACCGCGTCTACGAAGCAAAGAGGTTAACCCACGCGAGTGGCGCGGCGAGTTGACGAAGTTGAACTTACGCCCAACAATAAACCGAGGTGAGTCTTGCGATCTATAGATGACGGATGAGATTGCACCACCGAGGTTGCCGATGCCAATCTGGATGGCTATGCCGATACCTCTCTTGTACTGACCGGAAAGATTATTTCCGAGCCTTCATTACACGTATCTTAGTCTTCGTCATAAAACGATTGATGATGGCGTACCAAGAAATAATGCCAGGAATCGACGCATAGCTACCAATTACAATGAAGAAAGTGCCAAAGTACTTGACACCATTGGGTGCGGTGGATATATTTATTGACAAGCCGATGAGACACATCATAAAACCGACAAGAATGAACGGGGATCGCATTTTCAACTTGTCGGAGTAGTGCGCAAAAAAGAACAATACGATGGCTACATGTCACAAGTTGGTGCTTGAGTTTACAGCGTAAGAAGACTAACCTGCAGCGACATATGGCGGTATAGTGAGCAACTGGCTGATTGGCGTGGAATATCCGAAACTGAATGCAATTAAGAATATGGATCACATCCAGCGTGTGACGATAGACCTATTGATAATCGTTCTGGCGCAGAGGTCTTTAATACCATTGGTGGAGAACGAGCCATTTACTTACGGGAGAAATAAGGTAATTCCGGTCACTGAGAGTGCGCAACATCAGCCTCTGTCATCTCTGAGCAGACAAGGTGTTTCGCTTACAAGGTGCAAACATTGAGATGTCAATGAGGGTAAGAATCCAGACCTGATCGCTCGTTGGAGGTACGGAACATGAGGCTTGTAACGATTAGTATCTGACCTGCCAGTCCGCAAAAGCACCCCAAACGTGTCTCACAGCAAACTTGTCTTCCTCGCCGACTGACGAGACATCATGTTCTGAAGATATATATAATCATATCCACCCTCCCAGAATCTGATATCAACTCACTTTTCTTCCAGATAACAAACGCACGCTCTTCTGGGGTTAAGAACGTAGCTGTGTCAGGAAAGTCTACCAACCCTGGGCGATAATATGGGTCAACCTTTATATATCGAATGTGAGGTATTCTCACAAAAGAAAGAAATGATGGCTACAACTATCGTTAACAAACCCTCAAGTAACTGTTCAAAACTTGAGCAAAATTCTGTCTTGTAGAAATACACTCACGAAGATCCAAGACCATGCTTCGAGTCCCGCGATTCCGCCCATGTGACCAATCGCAAAGGCCAGTAACCCGGAGAAAGCACCTAAATTTCATCTTATTATGAAATTCATAGAAACTTGACATGGACACAAACCCGAAACTGTTGCAGCGCCAAAAAATAGGGCAACTGCCGGAACACTTCAACATCCAAGAACACAGCAGGGATAGAAGAGGGACTTACTTCGATATTGCAGCATATATCTTGGATACCACAAAGTAAGGCTACAGATCCATAAGCAAGATGTCGCAGAAAATTCTTGAAACTGACTAATAGATTACACCAGGGAATAAACCTGCCTCTGTAACACCAAGGCAAATCCGTGCTCCAACGAGCTGAGGGTAGCTGCCATGCAAGGAATTAACCAATTCAGAATTTGGCGAGAATTTGTATGATCTTACGTCTTCACCAAACTCATGAGTACCCTGGCGGTGGACTCGCTCAACAACTTTCGACATAATTATGACAGAATGGCGTACATAACTATCCCCCAGAGGAGCTACTATCTCGTCAGATAAATCCAGCGGCCACCAGGCAAGACTTACATTGATTCCTGGAAGCCATCTACAAAGAAAGTCAGTCATGCAACGCTCGAGGGAGGCATAGATGCTCGCCTGGATGGCCGGAATGCTCTGAGGGCGAGGCTACAAGGTGCAGTCAGGGGGAATATAGCTAACGGCTAGGGCCTCAAACGAACTTAGACGCGGGTTCACACAGGCAGTATGGCTTTACGGTCTGTTTGAGAAGGAATTGACACCGACAGACCAACATTACTCACTATGAAGAACATCGTCTGCGTCCAACTGTAAAATATAATCTACGAACGAGCCACGCACGACGCACCAATGCTATGTTATATTTATTCCCCGTGAGATCGAGTTGAGTGGTGAGCCCCTCCAATTTTGCATTACCGATGTTGCCTGCTTGAAAGTAAATAACATGATTTGATTACCACCACTACACACCTCTATCAAGGAAAGCCAGCAGGTACATCAAACTAAGGATAGGAATCAACCGCATGTCAATCTTCCTCCACAACTTCCTCTCCTGTTCTGGCATCAGCCGTGGCACATTTGTGAGATCCAAATCAGCATCCTCCAGGCGCCCTTCGTCGTGCTGCTTGTCTTCAGAATTGTCCAGGTTGAGGGGATCGGCGGGGACAGTGTTCGCAAATGATGCCATGTATAGCCACAGGAAGGAGGGAAGTTACTTTTCCGAAAGATGACATTAGTGAGGCTTTAAAGCTTTGAAGATCGCTTCAACGCCGAGGATTATGAACGTGACGGTCACATTGATCTGCTGCGGAAATACATCTACTTCGTGATGAAGATTGTCGTCATGGCGTAATGGTTGGTGTGCGGCCATGCTCAACTTCTCTTGCTTAAAGTATTCGTTCATTTGCTTACCGAGCCTCCTCTAAATGCAATACCTGCCTCGGGCGTCATGCACGGGAAATCGATGTTCATGAAAACCAATCGCATGTGCAAAAATGTGTCTGCTGTGGTAGAATATTGTACAATTTACTTACAACGTGTATCTAAAGTCGGGGGCACGATCTCCCAACTCCCGTAATTCCTGGTCGGAGTAAATATGTGCCTTCTTCCCCTGTTCCAGTGCGAAGTGCTCAGCGGCATCGCGATGTGCATTGATCCTCTTGTAAACGAATACCGCAATCGGTAAAAATATCAATCCAATCCCGACAAACATTAGCTCCACCGCGTCTACGAAGCAAAGAGGTTAACCCATGCGAATAGCGAGTTGACGAAGTTGAACTTACGCCCAACAATAAACCGCGGGGAGTCTTGCGATCTATAGATGACGGATGAGATTACACCACCGATGGTTCCGATTCCAGTCTGGAGGGCTATGCCGATACCTCTCTTGTACTGACCGGAAAGATTATTTCCGAGCCTTCATTACACGTATCTTAATCTTCGTCATAAAACGATTGATGATGGCGTACCAAGAAACAATGCCAGGAACCGAGCCATAGCTACCAATTACAATGAAGAAAGTGCCAAAGTACTTGACACCATTGGGTGCGGTGGATATATTTATTGACAAGCCGATGAGACACATCATAAAACCGGCAAGAATGAACGGGGATCGCATCTTCAACTTGTCGGAGTAGTGCGCAAAAAATAACAATGCGATGGCTACATGTCACAAGTTGGTGCTAGAGTTTAGAGGGTAAGAACACTAACCTGCAGCGACATATGGTGGTATAGTGAGCAACTGGCTGATTGGCGTGGAATATCCGAAACTGAATGCAATTAAGAATATGGATCACATCCAGCGTGTGACGATAGACCTTTTGATAATCGTTCTGGCGCAGAGGTCTTTAATACCGTTGCTGGAGAACTAGTCATTGACTTACGGGAGAAATAAGGTAATTCCGGTCACTGAGAGTGTGCAACATTAGGCTCCGCCATCTCTGAGCAGACAAGGTGTTTCGCTTACAGGGTACAAGCATTGACATGCTAATGAGGGTAAGAATCCAGACCTGATCGCTTGTTGGAGGTACGGAACATGAGGCTCGTAATAATCAGTATCTTACCTGCCAGTCCGCAAAAGCAGCCCAAACGTGTCTCACA
>PVYE01002898.1:5170-19395 GCA_002995055.1 Rhizopogon rudus | reverse complement strand
ATCTCCAAGTGAATCGGGGGTAGTCAAAGTTGTGACTGAATCGTCAACTTTGACTCCCCCCAATGCGCCAGTGCACCATCCCCGACAAACTGCCTGTTCCCCACAGCTAAGTACATATGTATATTTCTTGGACAAGTATAGTTCAGGTTGTAGGACATAACTCAATAGGGAATTGAAGTAGAAGCACGACTGAGATAGACAAATGACTGGAGGAATAACTGTACAGCGGACTCGGAGCACGATCATTATCCTCTTCTGACTCCCCAGCGTTGCTTTGAGGCATATTTCCTCCACCTTTGTATGTCCTCCCGCAACAAGAGGAGATGAACTGTGTAAAAATCACGAGCAAGTTCGTCATTACTTGCCACATGATGCACGGCACTATGGCATGGCCTAAAAGGTGGGGAAAGATTGGAACCAGACCAATGTGAGTAGGTGCATATTGAACAAACCTGCATAGCCATGCGACGGAGTTTATTATCGCTTCTGGATGAAATTTCTTCTTGAGCATCTTGGCATGCGTGGATCGAGGAATGAGATGGTGGTATGTCAGTGGCACCTCGCGTTCGCAAATCTCGCATTCCTTCGTGCGAGTAGAAGACCAAATAGGAGGGGGTGCGCAAGCTTCTCTGATAAAATCGCTCAGGATATTGTGAATGAATTTTTGAGATGAATCCAGATCAGTTGTCAGGCCGTAGGCCGCGAGTGTGTCATTCACTGTTCCCGGAAGGGCATCAAGCGGTATGTCATCGGGATCAGGAATTTTAGGGCGGCTCTCATAGGTCGCCTCGTGCAATGAAAGCGGAAGCGCTCGCCAGGTCTCGACAGCGAGATACGAAGTGAACTCATCAAAATCAGAGTTATCGTCGTCGTCTGTGCTCAAAATTTGTGATGGTGAACTGCTTTGAGCAATTATTCGACGTGCAAAGCAATCTTGGAAGGTAGAAAGTTGCGGGATATCTAGGGTATCGCCCTCGTCGTTGATGGTCATGTGAGTGAATAGTAGTGTGAAACTATGACTCGGAGGGGATAAGATTAGATTGCCTAATCTCATGCACATGCATATGTGCACACTGCACAGGTACATTGACCAGGCACCAAAACATTCAACCGTCCACCCCAAGGTTTCTTCTCCTCACCGTCGAAGACGACGTCCGACAACAGCTCATCGACGTATTACGCGTCCCTTAGTGACGCCTGTATACCACACTAACTATATACCTGTATGTAAATCTGACTTCACATGGCACCTCCCAGACGACGGGTATCGTATGTGATACCTCCACCCACGGATGATGTTCCACGACTTAGGCTCCCTCCCTTCGGAGTTGTTCGCAATGGCTCCATACGCCCGCTCATTGTACCCTCTAAAACACCGCTGACCGAATCCAAGAGCATTTCGGAGCATTCTCATCCCAGGCATCGGCTAGGCGCCATGTCCCTTGCGCTCGACACAACCACGCGTCTCGAAGGTCGGAATACCCCGGAAGGCATCCTCTATACTGGTGGAAGGGATGGACTCGTCATATCATGGGATTTAGGACTTCCGTTCAGGCGGAGATATGATGGTAGGCGTCGCCGAGACCGGTCAGATAGGTGGGAAATATTGACGGGGATGAGCGATGAATCCCTTGCTGAAGAGGTTGAGGAGGATGAACGAAGAGACGGCGATGTGCTAGGAGACGTAAAAGAGGGCGGAGGACGAAGACGAAGAGGCAGTACAGCTGACCAGTTGCCGTATGAACTCCAGTGGCAGTTGGACGTTGATGCCTTGACTTCAGGATCGGTGAGATACACTACTTGTCACGTTGCGTGCAACTGGAATCATCTCTTGCAGCCTTCTAGTTTCCGTCAGTGTGCCCAGACCCATACAGACTGGGTGAACGATCTCCTGCTCTGCAATTATAACCAGACAGGTAAGGGCATGGAATGTGGTGGAGTGTCACGGGCTGACCACAAACAGTTGTTTCTGCTTCATCTGATGGAACCATCAAGGCCTGGCATCCCCATGCTATTTCTCCGAGCGACCCTTCTTCAATTGGGTCTCACGCAGATTATGCGCGTTGTCTTTCACTTTGGTACGCATTCATCTAATGGAATGGTTCATTCTGACATGTATTCAGTCGCGAACAGAATTGGATAGCTTCTGGCTCATTTGACCGGACCATTAAACTTTGGGATATCACCCGAACATCGACAACGCCGGAACCATTCCTTACCCTCAATCCACCTGATGCTACCGCGCCTAAAGCCTCTGTCTATGCGATAGCATCGGATCCGTACGGACACGCAATTGCGAGTGGATCTCCAGAACGTGTCATTAGGATGTGGGATCCGCGCTCGGGAAAGAGGACGGGGAAGCTCGTTGGTCACACGGACAATATCAGAGCTATTCTGATGTCGGACGATGCCCGATACGTAAGCTAGCAACGTTTTACAGTGATCTTTCTAATCATTGAGTTTGTTCAGCTCCTCACAGGTTCTGCAGACGGTATGCAAATCACTACAATTCTCCGGATCTTTTACTGAATATTTTTGTTATTAGCATCCATCAAACTCTGGTCATTGTCATCTCAGCGATGTTTGCATACGTTTGCATACCATACGGATTCTGTTTGGTCCCTACAGTCAACCCATCCCTCACTCGAGGTGTTTTACTCTGGCGACAAATCGGGTATTGTGTGTAAAATAGACGTGGAGGGCTGTGCAGACGTCGGTGACGGTACCTGTATCGTCGTTGCGCGGGAATCTTCCATCGAAGTCGGTGAAGGTATCAATAAAATTGTGACCGCGGATGACGGCCTTCTGTGGACTGCCTCTGGTAACTCAAACATCAGTCGCTGGAGGCTTCCAAAACGAGTACCAAAACGAGTCTTAGATGAAGAGAGAGAATTTATCGCTGATTCCTCTGCTGCTACCCTCTCGAGGAGGCGCATCTCTCTTGGGCCTGATTCCATGCAGTGGTCTGCGTCACCTTCAATACATCAAGGTGTGGTTGTATTTTCATTTTTGAAGTATCAATACTGAGATATCGACTAGTTCGCAGGGAAGATGGGATAGGAGCATACCCCGGTGTCCCGCTTACATCTTTTGTACGCCTTACCTCACCTGATAGTCCTTTCTCCCTTTCTTCATTCCCTCCGCGTGGTCGCGATCCCGAGGTTGCAACATTATACTCTGCTGCGTCTATCGTCTCTGTTCCTAGAGGACGTTCCCCACTCCATACTGCCTTCCACCACTCCTCCACCCTCATGCCCCCTAATACCCTGAGGAGCATGAGGAGTGACCTTTCGATCTCGCACACTGAGGCTGATCCACCGCAGGATCTTCGAACCGCATATGAATCTCGGGAATACGCTGCCGATGCTGATCCTCTGAATGTCAATCCGGATGCGGTGATAGCAGGTTCTCATGGCCTCGTGCGAGGTATCCTGCTAAACGACCGCATGCATGCTCTAACGGTGGATACGAAGGGTGAGGTCGCTGTCTGGGATATCACGCGAGGACTCTGCAAAGGTTGGTTTACCAGTGAGGAGGTGCGTGCCGCAAGCAGATGCGGCAGTACTTCCGGCAGTGGGCACCACCCTCGTGACAATGGGAGTGTGACAAGAGGAGACAAGGAGCGGAGTCCTCGTGAAGCGCTTGAAGCAGTCCGAGAACGCATTGAAGGCGAAGCGGTCATTTCACCTTGGTCGTCTGTGGACACCAAGACTGGTGTCCTCACTGTTCATATCAACGAACGCTGTTTCGATGCAGAGATATATGCAGACGAAGCTGGCTTCGGCCCTGACAGGCATTTTAACGATGAACTTAGATGTAAGGACACCTCGCTCCCTCTTTTGTTTTCTGATCTGAATGTGCGCTCCAGTCAATATTGGTAGATGGGTCCTGCGGAATCTATTTCTCGGCTTCATTCGTGAGGAGCAGCGCATCCACCGCAAACATGACGCCCATGGTTCCGAGACTAGTCATTCAGCTCTACATCGCATCACGACCACTCCGGTGCAACTTGAATTGAATGGGAACGCGTCTAGTTCAACACTCCCGCGTTCTTCCGAGTCTTCGACGAGGCCATCGCGAACTTCTGCTAGTACTGCAGTCGTCACGTCACCCACTTGTTTGCCTGCTGTCCTCCCTTCACTTCCTTCTTTGACACGACCCACCCCTCTCCTTACCCCATTGATACCGCTCGTTGCGTTGAAATCCGCTCCACCTAGCATACCTCAATCCCCAAACGATGCCACTCCGGTTCCGCGACAAATCCGCACGCATGGACTTGATGCGGTGAGTTCGCCCCCCAGCGCATCTCGGGAGGTGGACTACTTTTCTACCCTCGCTCGTCGCCCATCTACGGCAAGTACTGCGCTGTCAGATGGTGGTGATTTCTCTGCATGGAGTGGCCCTTCGAGTGCTCTGGCAACGCCGATGCCCAGCACACCCAGTGGCGGGTTCATGGGCCGTCTAAAGAGTTTTGGTAAAGGCGCTGCGAGAAAGACTACCAACGACACGGTGCCGGGCTCGCCTATATCTAGCCCTTCTGGTAACCCAGCCGATACACCCACTGTTCCAGAGGTGAATTCGATGAACAGAGATGATGTTGCGTCTGTCTGACTATCACTATTTTTTCTAGGCACCAGTAGACGCTAATGAAAAATCACCTGTACAAGCGCTTCTAGAGAACCCTATTTCACCTCCAACGTCCAGCGATGCTCCCACTCTGACGTTGCCTCCAGCAATGACGGTCATGATATCCGACGAAGTATACCCAGGATGGAGAACAGTCTATAGGGGCAGCGTGTCGACTACATGGGCCGACGTGTACAAATTGGAGTCGACGATGCCTCTGTGGCTGGGTGAATACCTGTTATTCAACAAAATCACAGGCCCGCCGGCTGTGAAGGTTTCTTTTGTACTGTTGCCTTGGGCAGGCACAGACTCTGGATATGAGGCACTGCCTGAGTTGCTCAACTCGTCAGTAGTTTTTGTTCGAACCACGTGCTGCGTATTCTAACAGAACTCGTTTTTCCAACGAAGGTCGCAGTCTAAATTAACTGCAAGCAAGTTCCTCAGAGTTCGCAAGCTGACCCATCATGTGAGTTGATCCGCTGTGTAAACAATGCGGGACTGACATCACATACAGGTTCAAGAAAAACTAGAGAAGTTGTCTGGCAGTCCTACGTCTCTGCATCCTCCGGCGCGTGAGGATAATCCAAATTCGCATGATCGTGCCAGAGGTGAGGACATGTACGAAGTCCTCTGCAATGACGCAGTTCTACCGCTAGACATGACCCTGGCTGCTGTGCGGCATTATTTCTGGCGTCAGGCTGGCGAGCTGGTGATGCATTATCGGTCTAAAATCCGCACGAGTGCACCAGGTGTTGATGCGCCCACTTCACGAACAATGTAAAATTTTGTGGAGTACTTGTGTGCTAACCATTCCATCGATTAGAAAATACCTCGATATCTAACGTTTATCGATCTTTCTGTAACTCGCTCTATACCATCGTACATCTGACTTGTTTCACTGGCGCTTGGGAAGAGATCGGCGGTAGAGTCGTTTAGAGTCGTTTACCGTGCTTATATCAATTGATCCTCCCCTAGTCCGAGGTAATATCTTACTGGAACATGTTTCCTGTCATTGAACACTTGTGGAATGGATCAACCGGAATCAACAGATACAGTTTTGACACTTCAAGAACGTCTGACAGTACCAAGAACTTCTGATATGCTCTACTAGTACATTTAGTATATCACTGCCGTCCGCATGCTGGTGCATCTTCAACTGTCCGATGCATGCGTCCACTTAATATGTACTAGGCTTTCCTGACTGGCTTGTGAGTCTTGCCTATGTGTTGTCTGATGCAAATGTGCTCCAAAATTGATTCGTTATGCTTCCACGAGGACTTACTGAGCGGTGGCTTCGCAAACTCATCATCCGCTAGGTCGCAATGATGTTTTCCGCATCTCAATATCATTACACTGTGTCTGTCAGCACTGAATTCGTTTTCAACGCCATCTAAGGATTCTAATCCACACCATCGTGCAGCTGGGCCAGTGCTGCGATCATAGGCTTGTACAAGCCATGTTCAGTGCCGAGACCGTAAGTGAAGGTCATGCGTTCAAGGATGGAATGACCGTCATCAGGATCGAGTTCGAGCTGTGATGGTAATGAATAACATGTATGACGCGTAAGAACTGTAGGAGAGTAACGGGGTGACCCACCAGCGAAATGATATCATCCAGTAGGTGGGCTTGCCCTACGGCCATTCCGCCCAGGCCGAGGTGACCCGTATGGACAATATGCACGTGGAAGTGGTCTGCGCAATAAGATAGAGATCGATCTAGGGCAGACGAGTAAGCAACTCACAATAACTCGGCTGATAATGGATGTACATCCTGACGCCACCCGGGCTAATGCCCCAGTTATCGTGTACAATTCTGGAAGCGTCTCTCCTGAGGGCCTTGAGCATGGGCAAGTGAGGGGTCTTTCGGAGATCGCGGATACAGGATACGTCAGAGTGAGTGTAGAGTGCGAGGAGGTAGAGTGTGGAGACGTTAATAGTGTCCCATTTCATGTCAGGGAGGATGAGGAAGTCCGGGGAAGTATTAAGGATCTTGGATGCTTCGGCTGTTCCTGCAAGGATATCCTGGACCCTGAGGTAGAGTCAGTTTGTAGAATGGGAATGGGACAGGGAGTACCATTGTGTACGGGCGGGATCGAAGGCGAGGATGTATGGTTGAATGATAGAGTGGTAGAGTGCAGGTGTTTCGTGAACCATGAGGACGTTCTGCTTTGAATACTAGGGGATGTTGGACGATGAAGGTGAAGGAATGGAGAAGACAAACCTTGCGGATGTGAGTGTCGGTTGCGGGACAGATGACATAGATTTTCAAGTCGGGAATGTCATCACGCTTGTGAAGCCATGCAGAGAACCAGGAGTACTGAATGGGATGAATGAGGGATTGGTTGGGAAGAGAAGGGAAGAACGTACAATGTCATTGGATCCGGTCTGCTTCGTAGAGGCAAGAATACCGGATGAGAGCTGAGAGGGGACATTAGAAGGGAGTGAAGTGCGCTCAAAGCGAAGGATGGCGGGGAGGGGAGTTGAGGGAGAGGGTAGGGTACCGAGGACGGCGAGGGTATGTGCGAGGGTGTCTATTGGAATTCAATGAGTAAAACGGTAGACTTGAATATAGATCGTATGCACTTTCATCGAGAATGCGGTCAAACACGAACTGTTTCAGGTCGATGTTCATCACGCGCAGATGAAACTCGGATAATCAGTTACTCTGCTCGGGACCCAATCTGAAATCGATTTAGCAAAAGTGGTCTCATTCCATACTTCAATTTATTATAAAATCAAAGACGAGGCCATCTCCTTGTCACCTCAAGGCTATTACAACCATTCCTACTCGAATCCACTACTATCTTGTACCACTACTCGTATTCCTTTTAGCTTTCATAGTCACCCAGAGGCAACCTACCGACGACCTCTCCTTAGAATTCCTTTCCCCAACCCCAGTTATACACCCGATTATCATGTCTAAAGCAGACAAACGTAACAAGTTCCTCGCCGTATTCGAGCGCATCCGCGAGGAGCTGATCGTTCATATGAAGTCCGAGAATATGCCCGAGGACGCTGTCACATGGTTCAACGAGGTGAGTAGTCTTGTGCAGTTTATGAATCGAGGCATTCATACTCTTCTTTCACTAGAACCTCCTCTACAACGTCCCAGGAGGAAAACTCAACCGCGGTATATCCGTCGTTGATAGCGTGGCTATCCTTCTGAATCGCCCTCTAACTGACGACGAGTATTTCAAAGCTGCTCTCCTCGGATGGTGCATCGAACTCGTGCGTTTCTTAGCTTCTCAGCTTCTACGTGGTCAATTGATGTGGGATCCATTTATAGCTACAAGCTTTCTTCCTTGTCTCCGATGACATGATGGATGGCTCCATCTCCCGCCGCGGTCAACCTTGCTGGTACCGCGTCCCTGATGTCAAGGGCCTAGGAAAAGTTCACAACATCGCCATCAACGACGCGTTCATACTTGAGGGTGCGATTTACCATCTCCTCAAATCTCATTTCAGGCGAGAGAGCTACTACGTCGATTTGCTGGAGCTCTTCCAGGAGGTCTGTCATTCATTTCCCTACTATTTGTTTCCTTCTGACATTAAGCGTACTCCAGGTCACCTACAAAACAGAGATGGGTCAGCTCGTCGACCTGATTACCGCTCCGGAAGATAACATCGACATCCGCAAGTACAACCTCGACAAACACACCTTCATCGTGCGCTACAAGACTGCGTACTACTCTTTCTACCTCAGTGTCGCACTCGCCATGCGCATGTGTGGCGTCCCAGACGTATACGAGCTCAATGGAAAGACCCTCGAGCCATACAAAGAGGCTGACCGCATCCTCATCCCCATGGGCGAGTTCTTCCAGGTTCAAGACGACTACCTTGACTACCACGGCACAGAGGAGGAAATCGGCAAAATTGGCACCGATATTGTCGACGGCAAGTGCTCCTGGTGCGTGTGCACAGCACTCGCATATGGAACCGATGCCCAGAAACAACTCCTGTTCGAAAACTACGGGAAGAAGGGTGCGAATCAAGCGGTATGGGAGCAGGCTGTGAAGGACATGTACAACGACGAGCAAGGTTTAAACATTCCCAAGCGCTATCAGGAGTATTCGGAAAAGGCGGTATCAGAGATTAATGCGATGATTGATCAGGTTCCTGAGCCTGGTGCGCAGGACAAGATCAAGGGCGATAGATTGAGGCGGGACGTGTTCCGTGCGTTCTTGAGCAAGATCACTGACCGTAAGGCATAGGATAGAGTACATGTAAAAGCCAATACTGTAACTTTACCTGGCCTGTTTTGTAAGCAGATTTCCGGATACCACCCTGAAGGTGCAAAATCAGAGCTATTGCGTACCCATTTGGTGGTCGAAGTGTTAAGCAAAGGAGTGTAGTGGGACGCACCTGGTGTAGAACGCATCCGACGAGGGCTTCAGTTACATGTGCGACAAACATAGGCTAATGAGATAACTTTTCAAGCGATGCATAACGGCTCAGTCGCAAGCAGCAACAAGCTTCAAGATCGAAATCACAATAATAATAGTGCAACAGAGCAGAACGATAGTACAAGAGTTGAGATGTAGGGTACTAGAGTCTCAATGCACATGCTGCGCTGGATACAGTGCTGGCACTGGATGCGCTTGCGGTGGGATCTGGTGTGCTGGAGGTGGGTGGGATGGAGGATAGACAGGTAAGATGGGTGTAATGAGTGGTGCAGCTGCTTCTTCTCTGAATGGCGACAAAACATATTAAACTACCGAAAGAGCGGACAAAAGAAGGGACAAGGACAAACGCACCCAAAGGTAGTCTTGATCAAGTCATCCAGTATCGCCTCTTTCTTCACCTTTTCTTCCTTCGCCTGTGTCCTTACGATTCTAGTTGAAAATGATATCAATACGTGAGGGCTACCACGAACAACTCTACGCACCTAAGCTCCTCGATGAGCGCCTCATGCGTTTCGAGCGCGTATCGCAGTTTGGCCTTCTGGATTATATACTTGATCAGCGCAGGAGTGCGGCCCATAATCAGGCCAGTCCCAGGATCCATGAGTCGTTGCAGGTGTGGTGGAAGTCCATCATCCTCTCCATCATCCTCATTGTCCTCTTCCTCGCGTGTGACGGCCGAGAAGTAATCCCCCCCACCTCCAATGCCGTTATCGAGCTCAGAAGGCGTTTGTGGCTCGAGCTTGAAGGTGTTGAATGCGGACTGCTCGGGCGCTGGTGGGTTTGGTTGGGCGGGGGAAAGAGACCGCTTGCGTTTGCGTGTTCCTGAGGAGCCCCGGCCGGAGGGGGGTGGCGGCATATTGTGTTGTAGCCGCATGTGCTTTGCCAGAGCGTCGGAGCGGGTGAAGGATTTGTCACATTCTGCGAGTATTTGAGTTGGTCAGGACACAAAGGGCAAGAACAGAAAGAGGGGAGAGGAGTATGTTTTATGATTTTAAAATGGGTAGGAACAAAGCAGGAGAAGAAGAGGACACGCCACTCACCTGGCCGGGAGCATATAAATGGCTTCTCGCCAGTATGTGAGCGAATGTGGGAGATGAGCGCGAACCGCGAGGTCTGTGCGAGGCCGCGGCGGTTGCATGTCGCCCAGTCGCAGGTGTAGTTTGACTTGTGCACGCCGACGTGCGCTGTACACACATTGTTGTTTAGTTTCACCGAGATATATGGGCTTGAACGCACTGGAGTGGATGTGCTCGATGAGGCTGGGGAGGTGACTGAAGACGATGCCACAGTCGTCCCAGAGGCATGTCATCGTGTCGGACCCCACTACTTCCTCCTGCTTGGCGGATGCAGGTACCGGCGAACCCGACTGGCTGACGGTCATTTTTGCACCTGGCATTTCATCTGCTGAGGAATCATCTTGCTGAGCGGACGCCTGTGAGAACGCAGGAGATGGCGAGCGAAAGCCTGGGGGTGGAGTATAGACCCCACGCGACATTATTATCTACAAAGATATGAGTGCTCGCACGCCGGGCACCGTGATGGCGAGGCATTTAGTGTTATTTGCACCAGTCCTGCCAAATCCGGTTTCCCGAACTTTGGTAGTGACTTTGTTCACTGCCGGTGAAAGATCAGACAGGGGACGCTCTGTTTCTTGCAATGGCACTCATTTTCCCCAGGAGCGCATGCCTCGTGCACAGAACGCGCAGTCGGACGCCTTAGAAAAATCCATGGGGTCGTGACGGCCCGGCTTCAGGTGAATCTTATGGCATCGTAGCCGCTCACTTCTACTTCAGCAACTCTACTTGAGAGTTTGCTGGGCTTACAACTTCCCGCTAGCCTCTATCTGTACACCGTCCGAGGCTGACGATGAAGATCATATCGCGTTGTTGAATGCTCACTGTTTATGTACCATGCATCCTAGTCTCAACTGGCGGGCGATCCAGTAGCCCCATCTATTTTGCTGGCGTGATGTATGTACATTATGCCAGCAAAATAGCAAGGGCCCTAATGACGCCGACTTGACGACCTTTCTGGTTTTTGTGTCCGTTCTCCCAGCGCCCTGCTCGTCGCGCCTCGGTTCTGAGGTGCATGGCACGTCCACATAACAATCGATTAAGAGTAAGCCCTCCTTCTTAATGGTCGCTCTCATGCTATCCTATGCCTTTCAAGAATGCCCGGAACACTTCTTCAAGTTGTCCATCACGCCTCATCTTGTCCCAGGCTTCGGCACCAGCCCAATTATCGCATTGATATCCGCAACTCTGCTCCACGAGTGCCCATCGTACCGCTCGGGGGGCGTCCAGCCCCTGCTCGATTTGCACACCGCTTTGCCCTCGTGGTCTGGGCGAAACCTTTCTTGCCGTAATTCTGGAGAAGTTATTGCTGTGTGTCAGTAACGAGTGCATGCACCAGGCACACTTTCTCCTTCGATGACACCCTCCGGCCATATCCCATCGTAAAGCAAACGCATTGAGCTCTAGTTGCCCTCTTCTCTTGTATCATTGTTCTGTTAGACCACCATCAAACTTGGAACGTCTCGTTAGCATGCGCATACCGATTATTTTCACAGATTAGTACACTCCCGCATCAGGTTAGGACCTCATTATTCTCTTATTCTTTTCTACTTACCACTCTGTGGACACCGTGGGTCCTACGACATTGAAACTCGTAGACAACAACAGAAGTAAAGCGAGGAAATGTTACAGTGATTAGGCGTTTACACGTACTCCCTATCCTACGCCTTGCGGTCAGTAATCTTCCTCAGGAACGCGCGAAACACGTCCCGCCTCAACCTATCACCCTTAATCTCGTCCTGCGAACCAGGCTCAGGAACCTGATCAATCATCGCATTAATCTCCGCTGCCGCTTTCTTCGAATATTCATGATAGCGCTTGGGAATGTTTAGGCCTTGCTCGTCGTTGTACATATCCTTTACAGCCTGCTCCCATATGGCTTGATTCGCACCCTTCTTCCCGTAGTTTTCAAGCAGGAGTTGTTTCTGGGCATCAGAGCCGTATGCGAGTGCTGTGCACACGCACCAGGAGCACTTGCCGTCGATGATATCCGTTCCTATCTTGCCTATTTCCTCCTCTGTGCAGTGGTAATCAATGTAGTCATCTTGGACCTGGCAGAACTCGCCCATGGGGATGATGAAGCGGTCTGCCTCTTTGTATGGCTCGATGTTCTTTCCATTGAGCTCGTATGCGTCTGGGACGCCACACATGCGCATGGCGAGTGCGATACCGAGGTAGACAGAGTAGTATGCAGTCTTGTAGCGCGCTATGAGGGCGTATTTGTCGAGGCTGTATTTGCGAATGTCGATGTTATCTTCCGGAGCGGTAATCAAGTCGACGAGCTGACCCATCTCGGTTTTGTAGGTGACCTGCAGCACGTTGATGTAAGACGTAAGAAGGTAGTTGCGGCGTGTGAGCAACTGACTTCGTGGAACAGCTCCAGCAAATCGACATAGTAGATCTCACGTCTGAAGTAGGATTTGAGGACGTGGTAAATTGCACCCTCAAGTATGAACGCGTCGTTGATGGCGATGTTGTCGACCTTTCCTAGGCCCTTGACATCAGGGACGCGGTACCAACAAGGTTGACCGCGACGGGAGATGGAGCCATCCATTATGTCGTCGGAGACTAGGAAGAAAGCTTGTAGCTGTAAATGGAATTCGGATTGGTTGAGTATGTAGAAGAATAGGAAAGGTGAGGAACACACAAGTTCGATGCACCATCCGAGGAGAGCAGCTTTGAAGTACTCGTCGTCTGTTGGAGGGCGGTTTAGAAGGATAGCAACGGTATCAACGACGGATAAACCGCGGTAGAGTTTTCCTCCTGGAACATTGTACAAGAGGTTCTACCGAGAACATGGAGGCAAGAAGGTTTCAAGAGAGGACATCATTATCATAGTTCACAGTTCATGAACCTCATGCAACCACTCACCTTGTTGAACCATTCCACAGCGTCTTCGGGCATATTCTCTGATTTCATATGGACCACGAGTTCCTCGCGGAAGCGTTCGAATACGGCGAGGAACTTGTTACGCTTGTCTGCTTTAGACATGGAGTTCATGTACGTACTGCAAGTGAGGCAGATGTAGAAATAGGATTGATTGCGCTCGATAACCTTGGTAGTAGATGGTACGGTGTTATAAACTCGAACCGACTGTAAGTAGACTTGTATATAAAGTAGGTACCTCATGGACAACACGAGTCTAACACGAGTACGCTGATCGAATATTCCAACAGCAGAATGTATAACTAAAGTGGGGGTGAAATTGAGTCTGGTATGAAAAAATTTTGGAAAGGAAGGAGAGCGGAGTATCTTGTGGGCGATGAAAAGAAAAAAGAGCAGAAATAGTGGTTGGGAGGTTTAAGTGAATATAGTTGTAGGAGGATGGGAGAGAGAGTGGACTTTTACGATGAAATCATGTTGGATAATTCAGGATAAGGGAGCTCAGCTCAGAGTTGAACCCGTTATGAACGCGCTGTGTGTATTCATCATGTGACATGTATATGCCCATTTGAAAGCGGGGCATTCGATTTCTCGTAGAACTACTGGATGGCGATCATCTCGTAGTGCAACTATCAACAAATCAGAGTCCAGACGAATGTATCCCAGGACCGGTACGCCGATCCCTAGGACGAAGCGGTACAATTAACATCGAGAACCTACGCCAATCATGCTGAGTATTATATGACCGGAAATATGCATGCCATCACAACAGAGTGCAGTCGTTGAATTACCGCATGCGCTCACGTTGGGTACCATGGAACACCCCGCGCTTTCGCTCTATGCAACGTCGAGAGCAGGTCAAGTTAGCAATCATATGTTGTTTTGAGGCCAGCAACGCACATAATCACGACCGGTAGTCGCACAACACACCGGAAGCCCCGAAGCGCAGCCACCCACGTTGTGGGCGATGATTACAATGTCGGGTTTGGGTGCAGGCGTTGCAATAACGGAGGCAGATGCACAAAGCAACACAAGTAGATGGGTGAACATAGTGCGATGAGCAGGAGCTAGAACCTGGAATTTAACGTCATGTCTTCAGGTAGAAATCATGATAATACTGCAGAACAACGAGTCGGTTTTAGATTATGTAAAATTATTAGTCAAAGAAGTAATTATGACGAAGTGACTCCACGAATTCGAAGTAACCCCATTATTACCTCGCCCACGAGGCCATATTCAAG
>PVYE01002890.1:18895-29238 GCA_002995055.1 Rhizopogon rudus | reverse complement strand
AGTATATTTGCCCTCCTCGCCCTCATGAACATTTCGTCGGGTGCTGAGACCGTGTTCAAGTATGCGTCCTCCTATTAGTTGCATTCCGTACTAACGTCTTGATTAGCTGGTTCGTCAACCTCTCAACCGTGGGCGGGTTCTTCGGTTGGGCCTCTATCAACTTGACCTACTTCTTCTTCTGTAAGCCAGTCTTCCATCCATCTCCTTCAATCCAGGTCTTACGAGCTCTGCAGACCGCGGAATGAAGCACCAAGGCATTGACCGCACGAAGCTTCACTACTATAACCGCCTCCAGGTACGCGCCTTTTAATACAATCGCGCATACTACACCGAGTGCTGACAATAACGCGCGCCCTCCTAGCCGTGGCTTTCAATTTGGGGCCTGACATGGTGCATCATCTTCATTCTCATCAATGGCTTCACCGTCTTCTGGGATTTCACAGCCGCCGGCTTCCTCACAAGCTGTACGTGTATACCCGCTGTTTCCGTGAAGTCTTGGCTAATCGTACCTTGCAGACATCAACATCCCGTTGTTCACCGGTCTGTACGTGTTCTGGAAGATCACGAAGAAGACCAAAGTCTGGCGCCCAGATGAGATGGACTTTGTTACCGTGAGTGGTTTGGTAGTTACTCTCTTGACGTCCTCGTCCCTGATATCTGTCATGATAGGGCATTCCCACTCCGGAGGAGACAGAAGGCCCATACTACCCGCCCGTAGGCTTCTGGCAAAAAGTCGGAGACACTCTGTTCTAATGTGTTTATTGGGAGCTCGTCGTACTCTGTATTCCCAGCTGACTGCTTCTGTACAGCTGTAATCTCTCCTTCGTCTTATTCAGTAATTGATGCCTTTTCTGTTGAATCTCCGTAACGGTCGTCGAAATAAGGATGTTATTCTACACAGTAGATAAACACTATCTGTGCAAGATCCGGGTGATATGTATATACTAGGAGATCGAGAGGACGGCCACAAGTGTCCACGTATGGTATTACCATCTGGAGTGTGTATGCTAGGAGATCGAGAGGAGGGCCACAACTTGACAAGTGTGCATGTATGGTATTACGCATCCGGATATTAGCTCTCGTCGGGAGGAGGCTTAGTCGGCGGAGATGGATTAATATTGCTACTGGAAGCACAAATGAGCGAAGTGGTCGATCTATATATATATAAGGCTATCTAGAGTATAAGGTGCAACTGCTGCGCCGCGTCGCTCCGCTGAGTCGCTGACAGGCATAGGTTCTACGAGCCGACAATAGTAGCAAACACGGCTTATTTCGTACTCCGTGCGAGCAGAGTTGATGATGCGTGCCTTGCATCAATAAAAGCGCGGGTCACGGTGGAAGTGGAAGCAAGGAAGAGAAGAATGCATCACCACGCGATCAGCCGTGCCTTCCCGAATCTCCATGGTATCCTGTGCTGTTACGCTACTTGGTGCCCCATTCGTCCACGCACTCTAAGACACTGCTGTGCATGTGATTCCGACTGTGAAACGTTCTACATAGGGATTGGGAGCATCCTCACTGCGGGCATTGACAATACAGGCAAGATTCGCAGATTCCTGTTTTTGCCAATCTTTTCATAGTAGCCTTGATCGATCACGGCCTAGGATAGAAACTAGCGAACTAGCAGAGGCAGAGGTCGACCTTGGCCGCCGGGCCTTCAAAGCTTGAAGAAGCCAAGTTCAAATATTCAGATCCAGATCCAGAAGGTAGAAAGAACCCCATTATGAAAAAATAGAAAATCTGATCGCAGTCTACCCAAATTGAGAACTAAACGGCGCACTTGGCTGCTTTCAGAATCATTGATCTTTCCCGACAGTTGAAAGATGCTGTGAAGCCATTAGAATTTAGATGGGTGTTAGCGTTCTCTTGAGCGCGACTGCCGAATTTGTCGCTAAAAAGTGAATGTCTCAGGCCACAGAGACCCGGACTCGTAGACCATGCGACTTCCTTCGAGATCTATTGCCACATCAGTAGACTTTGGCTTCGGAAGGATAGACCTTTGGTGAGTGTTTTGGTCGAAAACGTGTGCGGATCACGGAATTCCAATGGGCGTGGTGAGTGAGTGGAAATTTGAAAAGGTTCGAGACACGAGAATAGAAGAGACAAAGAGCTGCTAGCGCGGAGAACGGATCTTTCAAGTTGAAAACACATTGGAAACACGGCGGCGGCGGTGGCGGCGCATGATTAAGGATCTCCGCATGCACGCTTACAAAATCTTCACTGAAGTGCGTGCTCTACTTGTACCATCTTCATCTCATAGCCTGCTTTAGTATCAACGACACGTGCGACTCATGTCTCCGGACTCGGAATCGCTGAAGACAGATAAATCAGCAGGGCTGCCACAATCACGAGAGTAGAAACATACGCAGGCGATACTGCAAAGTAACCTTCAGAATAGAGTTGATTAACTCTGCCCTCCTCTGGGTGAAGCCATCAGCCACCGCGTGGATTAATGTCTCTTTCCACGGAGAGGAGGATGCTTGATATGCGTGAACGATACTGCTCAAAGCATCCCTGACAGCAGTTGCATTCGGAGATGCCATGTACTGCTCAAGAGCAAGATTGATAGGGTGACCAAACTCCTTCTTATCCTCAAGATAGCGACGCTCATCCCAGAGATAGAAAGAACGTTCGAAAATAATGACAGCGGCTGTTGACCAATGAGAAAAAGTATCATTTTGATCCTGCTGAAGAATTCACCAGCACTAAGCTGCACAATTTTCTCCAGTGTTGAAGAGCCAGAGGCCTAGCACATTTTCAACAACAGGACATTGCAGGGAAAGTATCTGTGAAACATACCAGAGAGTATAACCTAGACAGCATCTCCTTGTGCTCAGAAGTGCGAAGCTACCAGCCAAAAAACAATTCATCTCAGTTCAAGTTGTAAATGGTGCTATCACAGTTAAATGAAAACTACTTACACTCTGATCATCAGCAATAGTCAGCACAGCTTGAGCTCGACAGGGGATCAACACACTTACAAGCTGACAATATATCAATATTCTTGGTCAGCATGATGGTGGTTCTCGACACTGTATGAACAACTCACAACCTATCAACATATAGATAATCATTCAAAATGATTTAGTCAACGTGGCTCAAGCCCAATGGAGGATCTTCAAGTTGAACATGCTTACTTGCTGTTAAGAGTTTATAAATCAGCACAGCGGAAGAACAACAAAGAATGAAGAAACTCACATCCTGCAAATGAGTTGGAAATTATTCAGGTCGACATTGCTTCAAGTTGATATCAAAGGCAGACTAAGGAACTCACATCCTGCCAGCAGATCAGCAATTCCTTCAGTCAGAACAGAGGATATTACACTCACTCGCTATTCATTTATCAGTGATTTCTTCGGTTAACATGGTTCAAGTACCATAGAGGATTAACAACTTACAGCCTGTGAACAGACATGGTAATGTCTTTAATCAGCCTAAGGCAAGCTTAACAAAGGATCACACTCACAGTCTATCAACAGGCCACCAGGTTCTTCCAGTGTCAGCAAAGGCTTCAGTTTTGGCAGGGGATAACCACTCACCACCTGTCAACAAATTCACGATTGCCCAAGTCGTCAACATGGCTCGAGCAACATTCAGCACTCAGATCAGTCACCCACCACCTGTCGATGAATGAGCAATTTTGGTAAATATAAGCCTCCAGCTCAACAGAAAATCAACTCACATCCTGCCAAGGAATCAGCATTTTCTTCAGTCAGTGGCTCGACAGATGATTGACACACTCACACCCTGTCAATGGTATGGCCATACTTTCAGCCAACATGACCCAACTTTGATAGAGGACCGACAACCTACATACTGTTAACAGCTCATCAATGTCTTTGGTTAGCATTTAGTGGAAATTCAAAACACTCACAGCCTATCGGTAGATTAGCATTTCCCCCAGTCAGCATGCTCAGTCCCAACAGAAAATCAGTACACCCACGAACTGCCATTGGATCAGTAACTTCTTCATTCGGTTCGGAGGATCTGCAAACTCACTTTCTGCGAACAAACCAGCGATTTATTTGGTCAGCTGGCTTATCTCAATGCAGCTTGAGCATCAACACACTCACTCTCTGTCAATGGTTTTTAGAGTCAGCACTGTCACGATGGAGCAACTTGAAGCTCGATCAAACAAATCAGCACACTCACATCCTATAAACGGATCAGAAATTCATTGGGTCAACATTGCTCAAGCGCAACAGGTGATCGATATGCTCACATCCTGTTAATGAATGAGCAATTTCTTCGATTAGCATGACGAGCTTGACAGAGGACCAGAACACTCACATCCTGCCAAGCAATTGTGGATTTCTTCAGTCAGTAACACTGGAGCATTGTGATGCGTCAGCTCACTTACAAGCTGTCGACAGATCAGTAATATTTTCGGTCAGTACTGCTCGAGCTTGGCAGATGATCAAACACATTCACCCACTGCCAATGGATACAATGGATGATAAATTTCGTCAGCATGGTTCAATTATCAGAGGATTAACTGCTTACTTCCTGTCGAAGGATTGGCAATTTCTTCACTTAGCATATTTCATTCACCACTGGGAGACCACTCACGAACTGTGGATTCAAGTTGCATTTTTATTCGGTCAGGATCGAGCTCGACAGAGGATGAATGTACCCACAGTCTGTCAACATGTCAACAATTCTGTGGTCAACATGGCGCGAAATCGATCGTGATGTTTAATCAGGACACTCACATACTGTCAGTGTACCGGCAATGTCTTATATCAGCATATTGCATACTCGACAGAGGATCAGTCAACATACACCCTGCAAGCACCCGATGTAAATGTGAGAGGAACCTTGAGGCATTCTTATCATCATGTCTCACTTACTGTCATGTGCGGAAACCAGGACAGCAACCGTTCTATGAGATTCATTCCAATTCCACCTATGCGAAACTCGATCACGGAAATGGAGTCGACGCAGAGAAGAAGTGTCCTAGGAACAATTTCAGTTGTCAATACTTGCCGTGAACACACGATATGGTGGTGAATTGCCTTTTGATCGCATATATAATGCACAACTCCAAGTTAGTCCGCTGAGTCGAGATGATCAACTGCTGCATTACTTCATCGTCTAGAGCGTCAGCTGTGCATTCGATCAGTGGCCTGCAGTCTCCATCATCCTTATCCAAGTCTAAGCGTCAGGTGTAGGGTGAATAGTGGTTGATCTCGATTCGACAATTGAACATCTTACTGGGAAGGCATACATGACCGCTCGGTGGACGTCGGTTGTCGTTGGGGTTATAGAGAAACTTCAGTTGTGACCCATTCTTAAATGATTCTATGGCGTGCTTTGGGGCCAGTTCTCTGGCGTCTTTCCTAGATGCTCCCTCACTTCTGAGTTTCGCAAATTCAACATCGTAGAGGGCGTCGAATTTAGTAAATACTACTATGACTGGAACTGAAGATTTGCAAATGAGTTCATTTATAAGTCAGCGTCACAGATGTCACTGCTCACTGCTTCCAGTGTCACACTTAGAGAAAAATTTGATTTCCGCCGCTGTGAAAGACCTGCATTCCTCATCCATTGGGATGCAGTACCTATGTCAAAGACGTGAGCTAGCGCATGTTACAAAACAGACTAACTGAATTACCATATGGCATGGATTCGATCATTTAAACCTGTTTCCTTGGAACGGCTTGCAATGAATGTTTCCATCTTGACGAATTCAGACTCTCCGCCTGACTCGAATCCACATGAATCGTGAAAGACGAAACTTGGGTTGCTTTGAAACACCATTTCGTTCTCGATGTTGTGTGATCCGCGCTGATGATAATACGTCAAGTCAGGCCAACCAAGCAAAGCATACTAATACCTTACCTCTCTGGATGGCATTAACACAGCGGCATCAATCTAATCTCAATGGGTTCGAAATAATCGCTATCAGCCTCCTACTACTAGAATTCAACCATACTCTGAACCCGCACCTTTTTGCCGGCGCTGTCGTATATTTCTGGATTCTCCCGTGTATTACAAACCCTCTGGAGGATAGTAGTCTTTCCTGCATTCGCTCTTCCTATAATAAGAATTCGGAAGCGATTGAATTTCTGTCTTAACGTCGAGGGATCCATGATGGAGAACTCGAAGGATGGGGAAGTATTCGGAGGGGATAGCTGACGGTGTGAACTGCGATCAATGTCACGGCCCTGCAGAAGCTGTGTATTACTATTAGGACTGCCTTCGTTCCTACGTCGATCATTTGAGTTTATTTCAAGCTCAGTACTCCACGCATACAGTGTAGGACCGGCATTTGAGCCAGCAAAATTTCGAGGCCGTCAGGCCTCAACAGTCACACATTTATTGAAAATATAATGTGACAATCTTGTGTATATATACGATGACTATATTTCCGCAACGCTGCTAAGGGATCAGATGAGAGATGCGTGCACAATGTAAGGATCAGCAGAATTCTCTGTTTATCAGGTTTTACCTAAAGGAACGACTATCTTCATTCTATTAGAGTCTGCCTACGGGAGACTAGGTTTTACCAGCACTTGAGCCAGTCCCACATAAAGTTATTAGAGCGCTGTCGAGAGATCGGCTTCACTGTACCTACCTAGCCTATCCAAGTGTTTCTCGGCAAACCGGTCAGTCCAATTCTTTCCTACTCCCTCAGAAGGGAACTTATCCCCAAGGCGGGCTTGTACGATTACATCAACATGTTCCTTCAGTCGACGATGATTGAGCGGAAATTCACGACGCCCAAGTTCGAGACAATACTTAACCACCTTCTCTGCCTCTTCTGGTTTCAACCAGGCCATCTCCTCTGCCATGTATTCACTTCCCTGTTTCCGCACGATACTCCTCTTGGACTTCTCGACAGACGGCACGCAGGCTTCTTTTTTTCATTTTTTTCTCTGCTGCATCGAGAGTCGAAAAGACGTGAACCGTGCCAAAAGAAAAACTAGTTTTGGGTTGTTCGGAAGCGCCATTTTATTCTCGACTCGGACTTCATGTAATCCGCGCTGAGAATACGTTACGTCAAGCCAAGTAGGTGTCACCGGGAGTATTCAGGGTTAGGCCCAGGATGTGATTATAGCTGATTGAATCCTGTGTAGATAGACTGGGCCCACGGAACCTGGACAGCCGCCCCTCAAACTTCTCTTGATCCCCATCCAATGGACATAGTTGTCTGGGTCTTCATCCATCTTCAGTGACCCTCCTACGTATACCAGTGACAATGTGCACCGAGGAGTATAGGTATAATGACAACAGCATCGAGATGAACCAGCAAGACACCGGAGTTCGTGCCATTACCGATCAACAGTGCAACTTCGCTTCCATCGACTTGGTGCAGCGTCGACTCAATCAGCGCCATCTCCAGATGTACGTCCACTGGCATACTAGTAGCTTCCGAGTCGTCTTGTTTTGACATCACAAGCTCATGAGGTTTGTCAGGATTGCTGTATGTTGTGTCATGTACTAGTAGTTGTCATTGTGGGTTGACTTACTGAGAGTGTAGATCGCTGGAACACTCGGTACAGGGCTTTTCCTAGGTTCTGGGAGAGCTCTAAGCGGTGCGGGTCCTCTTGGTGCTCTTCTTGCGTATGCCCTCGTAGGCTCAGTCGCATATTCGTAAGTTCCAATCGCTGCAATATGCCACATCGCTGACTACTGATGGCGCCTAGGTCACTATGTTCAATCGGTGAAATGACTTCGCATGCCCCAGTTTCTGGGAGTTTCCCCCATTTTGGTCTGTAGGACAGCTCACACAGCTCGAAACCTCGACTGATATCACTTAGCCACTCAATGGGTCGACCCTGCACTTGGATTCGCAGTAAGCACTATCTTTCTTGACCGAGTTTAGGTTCGTCACTAATTATTCGGGTCCAGGTTGGATGGGTAAGCCGACTGCTCCGCTATCTAAGCTGCAAATTTGAACAGCCACTGCCTGTCAGAACTACTTTTATGTGAGCCGTCAACGTACTTATGCATAAAATCTCAATCCCCTGATGGTTCATCATTTCTAGAGCAGCGCGTACGTTGATTTCCCCCCCTTTTTCTTCTTTATGTTCATCCGCAGCAAGTATGACTGTGCCTGCGGAAATCTCAGGTGCTCAGATACTGATCATGTACTGGGATTCTAACGTGCGACGAGTATCACCTTGGTTTGTTGGAGGGTTGATGAATTCTCATTGTAGCCGCATCATGCTGGTATCTACATGTCAATTATCATTGTTTTTGCTTGCGCAACGAACATTTTCGATGCACGGTATGTCGATAAAACCCCTATGTTTGGAGATGTTCACAAGCGTCAATTTTTCATCAGGTATTTCGGCGAAGGTTAGAAATCACGATGCGTAGTTTGAACTAAATCTTGATAATTAAATAGCGGAATTTATTTTCTCGATAATTAAACGTGAGTTTGGTTGCTGACGTTTGCTTGGTATTTCTGACATCCTACTTTCACAAGTCACAATGATCACCGGTCTAATTCTTATTGGTCTAATCATTGACCTCGGCGGTGCACCAAACCACCATAGACTGGGTTTCCAGGTCGGTATTGAAGTTAATTCGAAGCAAACTGTTCTTCTGACACCCAGCACAGTACTGGAAAAACCCCGGTGTATTCGCAGGAGCTGGACTGGAGCCTAACAATATCGGCCTTGACCGCTTCCTCGGCTTCTTGACTGCCATCATGCAAGCGTCATTCTCGTTCCAGGGCATGGAAATTGTCGCAATGTATGTACCCCCGTCCCCCAAAAGGACAAGCCCATTCCTAACTTTATTCACAGCGCCGCTTCCGAGACCGAACCCCCCCGTCGGAACATCGCAAAGGCTGTCCGCAGGGTGTTCTACCGTATTTGCATTTTCTATGTAATTTTTTTTTCTCCCAAATTGTCGGCAGGTTCTGATTGAGGTTGTGCACAGATCCTTAGTATCTTCGTCGCGGGCCTTGTTGTCCCTTATAATGACCCTAGCTTGCTTCAATGTAAGTTCTTCACACATCATGAAGGATAGGCCTGACATGTTCGATGTAGCCACGGGTACTGCTGCCCAATCGCCTTATGTTATTGCGATGACGAGGGCTGGGATTAAAGGTAACACCGAAGACAATATGCAATTCATGGTTATTCATATTTACATGGACAGTCCTGCCAAGCATCATCAATGCTGGTGTCATGACAAGTGCATTCAGTGCTGCAAACTCGTTCCTCTTCTGTTCGTCTCGTATCCTGTACGGTCTTGCTCTTCGAGGCCAGGCACCCAAGATTTTCACGAAGTGCTCGAGCAATGGGCTTCCCATTGTTGCTGTTGGGTGCTCTGTGCGTCATTTCTAGGGTTGTCATGCCGGAGCACGCGCTGATGATTCTTCTTTCCAGAGTATATTTGCCCTCCTCGCCCTCATGAACATTTCGTCGGGTGCCGAGACCGTGTTCAAGTATGCGTGCTCCCATTAGTTACATTCCGTACTAACATCTCGATCAGCTGGTTCGTAAACCTCTCAACCGTAGGCGGGCTCTTCGGTTGGGCCTCTATCAACTTGACCTACTTCTTCTTCTGTAAGCCAATTTTTTTCCACTCTCTAATTCAGTTCTCACGAAATACGCAGACCGTGGAATGAAGTACCAAGGTATCGACCGCACGAAGTTCCACTACTGGAATCGCTTCCAGGTACGTGCCCCCGTCATACACCCGTACATGCTCCACCAAGTGTTGACACTAACATGCCCTCTTAGCCCTGGCTTTCACTTTGGGGCCTGACTTGGTGCATCATCTTCATCCTCATCAACGGCTTCTACGTCTTTTGGGATTTCGATGTCTTCAGCTTCCTCACATGCTGTACGTATATACTCGCCGTTCCATTAAGTTTTGACTGAATTCCTGTCGCAGACATCAATGTACCCCTGTTCCTCGCACTTTACGTGTCCTGGAAGGTCGTGAAAAAGACACAAGTCTGGAAACCAAATGAGATGGTCTTTGTAATGTAACAGTAAGTGTCCTCGTCCTGTCATTTCTTCAATCTTAAAAGATCAGTGCTTCACCTTATTCAACAGAATAAATATAAAATTTAGCGCATGACTGCGAATGCTCACTGGTCTGCGGTACTAACACAAGATCGAAAGGGCTAGGGAGTCGAACTACGAGTGCATTCAGTTCTGCAAATTCACGCGTCTTCTCGTCTCGCATTCTTTACGGTCTTGCTCTTCGAGTCTGACACCAATCCTCATCGACGGCTCATACTTAGTTTGGCCGTTCTATCCCGAATTCTCCTTCTATCCTGCGTATGTATACATGTTGTTCCGTGAACTCTTTAACTAATTGATGCATCTTGTGGATATCAACATGCTGTTATGCGGTCTGTGCGTCTTTGGATTAGC
>PVYE01002890.1:8692-18838 GCA_002995055.1 Rhizopogon rudus | reverse complement strand
AGGCTTTTATGTAAAGAGGAATGGCTCATCGAAGCGGTAAAAGGAGAGTACAAAGGGAGGTCCGTCGTCAGGGGAGTAGCAGAAACCAACTGGACGGAGATAGATATCCGGGGATCAGTGGCATTGAAAATTTGGCACAAGTTCTCATGTTCCATGACCGTCCGAAATACAAGGTAAGTAATATCTTTGATATGTGCCTTGCTTCGTTGAAGCACTGGTAATCGCGCACGTCGAAGAGACAGAATATTAATGCATCGGGCGTGCCTTCCCAGTTACATAATGGGACTGCGTGAATTCAAATTCTGAAGTGAGATCAATGCACACAATGCAGCAGCTGTAATTCTGAACGTTCTAAGGAACAACACACGTTGACCAGAAGATTCGCACCATTTTTGGCAGTGCTATTTTTCAAAGTCATTACGCATTGTAATAGTGAATCGCTTGAAACCAGGGTGGTAATTAGACAAGAGAACAGTAATGGCGGTGGCGTACTCAGTTTGGATTGCAAGATCGCGGACTTGGCCCAATTGGATAAGAAGAATTAAATCGACATGAAAATATGAGCCATTAGATGACCGCATAGCCTATATTATCAGAAACAGCGACTGTGAAAATGTAAGCCATATACCAAAGCGAGAAGTGAATGACATAGCACGCCGCTTTTTTGGCTAATTGAACGTTCAGGTTCAGGACTAGCGACTGAACTTGCAGGTCTGTACGACACGATACGCTATGAAGCTGTCCACATTTAATCAGTAAAAGCGCTCACCCCCCGGGCGCGCCGCGGAATTTGATTATTTGATAATCCCTATGCATGCCAGTAATCGTCTACATTGAGTTCCAATGGCTCTTTGTGGTGTCAATATCGGAGATCAGTGTGAGCGCTCCGCGGTGACGAATACGCGTAGCAGCCTGATCAGCAAAACCGCTGAAATTAACGCTTAATTCACGTAGCCTAAGTGCGTTACGAACCCTTACGGCTCCAGCAATGGTGACACGCGATTGGTGGAGAACTCAGATGGAAGTCAACACCGTAAGCTTTTACGAAAATTGGTGTAATCAAGGGATCGTAGAACGATAGTTCAACGATGGTTTCAACATTCAGATTCGAAGTTTCAAAATTCAAATGGCCATTACTTACCGCTGGACAAAGTTAAAGCTCCGCACCAGGAAATTGCCGCAGCCGCGTCAGACCCCCGGCATGACGCCGATCACTAGTACTTCAACCACGCACGCCCTTCGAAATGTATTCATCCCTTACACAGTACACACCATGGCATCAAGCAAGTCCGCTCTCATTCTCGGCGCAACAGGCGCGACAGGCAGACAACTCCTTCACGAGCTCCTTGCAAGCAATGAATGGTCTAAAGTCGGCGAATATGGCAGACGAGTAACCCCAGAAGCCAACCTCCCCGAGAATAGGAGTAAATTGGAGCAGAAGACGATTGACTTTGAGAATTTAGATGCAGCAAGGTTGAAGGATGGACGATGGGACGTCGTATTCGTCACCCTTGGGACGACTCGTGCGACGGTAGGGAGCGCGGAAATGTTTGAAAAAATCGACAGAGAGTGAGTTTCGTTGTTTTATCGTCTCTGAAGTCATGCTCATGCACGCGTCATCCACCACCATAGGTACGTAGTGAACGCCTGCCAGGCTGCGAAGACGGATGACCTATCACACGAACAACGGGTCGTGTATCTTTCTGTGCGTCCATTCCAAGACGCGTGTCGTAAATACCTTTGTGAATTGACGCGAATATAGTCTGGGGGTGCTAATCCTTCATCTCCTTTCCTATATACAAGGTAATTCCCCCATTTCTCGTTCAACCACGCTCTCTGATCTCGTTTCCTTTAGATCAAAAGGTCTCACCGAACTAGCCCTGGCTCGCCTTGGGTATGCAGACACCATCGTCTTCCGCCCAGGTCTCCTCAAAGGAGCACAACGTGATGAACCAAGGCTCGCGGAGACTATCATTGGGTACGCTTCCTCTCCCTTCCCCAAATATATTTCAGCGTCGAATTGACCTGGTCTTTGAAGCTACGTGACAGGCGCCATGTCACATTTTACTTCCAGTGTGGAGATTCACGTTCCCGTTCTCGCCAAAGCTATCATGAAAGCTGGCATTCTTGGATCTTCTCGACTACCTTCGTCTGTGGGTGCCGTTAAAGCTGGACAGGAAGGGGCGTGGTTCACTCTGATTGGAAACAAAGGCGCGGTTATCCTCGGGGAGCAGAAGTGACGTCACGAGGGCAGTCTAGTTTCCTTGTGTTTATCGGTTTAGTTGTTACATATGATTTATTCAACAATATAGCGGACAGATGTGTAGATACATAAAAGCGTCATGTCAACATCGACAGCAAGGGATAGCACTAGCAAAATTAGTGGTTAGTATGTTATACAGCGAGTATTAACTGTCATGCTATTCCTTCCGTACGGGTAAAAGGTATCCATAGATATGGAGAGAACATATATGCGTATGCAAAATGAGGATATCTCTGATCGCAGAAATGTCAGTCCTCGGTTCCGCACGTGATGCAAAGCAACGTACCTAAGTAGCCGGACCGACGAAATTCATTAATGTACTTCGTCGGTCTAACCAGTATTCGGCGTTCCGACCCGCGGAGGTGTCCCGCCCTCAGAAATAGTTTCCGTGGACCGATAACTGGGCAAGCCCGACGGAGAGTAATACCTACCACCAGAGAAAACAGTCGCAGGGATGCCCGACGACGACCTCTCAGACAACAACGGCAAAAACTTGTGCGACCCAGAGCTCCTCCTATCCACAGTCGAACGCGGCCTGTCCATCGCACCAGACATGAGCCTATTGACGGCTGATGCTTGCCGATCTATAACAGGTGCAGGGATATGTCTGTCCATAATGGGCGGTTTATTGTCCCCTACGGTACTTGGACCGCCCAAAGGAGGCTCCAAGACATTCTCTCCGGACGAGCTACTGGGATCGGATCGTGAGAGGCTCATCACGAGATCACTTCTCCGCCCGTGTCGAAGAGTGGGGAAGATTTGCATGGAGTGCGAGCGATCGAGGCCGTTGGGGCGCAAACTTGGGCCTGAGTCGGCGTCGATCCAGATGGAAGGAATTGTGGTGCGAGGAAGGCCGGCTGTATGTGGAGGTTCGGGTAGACTTGGAAGGGAGACTGTTGGTTCGGGAGCGCCTGGGAGGTACAAGTTAGTGAGAGAGATGGAGGGGGAAAAAGGATACGCACGGTCAGGGAGCTGTTTTCTGGGCGGAGGGGCATATTCCGCGCCACCGCCGTCCATATCAAGGAAAGAGTAACATTGTAGGCTATCTGGTAATGCAGGCATGGGTGGTGGTTCCTCAGGTGACGCATGAGACGTTGGCGGCGTGCGCAACGCCTTGGGTAAACGTAGACTGGCATTGGATGCGGTGCGTGAACGTGTCTTTGCTGCTGAAAGACGTGAAATCCGGCTCGGACCATCTTTGTTGGATTGTCTGCTGCGGGAGGATTTAACGGATTTGAAGGATTTGACGGACTTGGCATCGGATGCTAAATGGTTCACTTGAGAGATAAGAGTAGCTTTTGACAGCACGGCTTTAGAAACCCCCATGACTTGCCCAAGGTCGGTATTGAGCGTAATGTCTCCAAGTATCTGGGTGTCATCGATATCATCGATGTCCTCGTCGACGCTCTCCTCCATCTCATCAATCTCAGCAGCCATGCCCTCTGCTTCCCTCCAGGCCTCCTCAAGTTCATCTTCGAGAGTCTGGATACGTATGACAGCGCGCTTCATCTCCTCTCCCTGACGCTCAAATGCCCTGTTCAGCTTCCGGAGCGCAATCCCAAGAGCTGATGCCCAATGCCTGTGCTGAACTATAGAAATTTGGGATTGTTGGTCTGACATCTGCAGCACGGACTCAAGAATGGAGTCGCACGACGCGATGGACGCTGCAGCCTGAGATATCAGACTTCCCAATACGTTGTCCTTATCACCTTCTCCTGAGCTTGCTAGAATACCGGCACTGGCGTTGAGTGCCTGCATCAACATGGTCCGTCTCTGCATTTCAAATCGCCACTTGGCCTGTGCTGCGGAACGTTCCTCCTCTAGACGCTCGGCTTCTTTTACGATGTCCGTGTCGAGAGCCTGGACAGATAGGAGACGTATGAAAGACTCTTTTGCGCTCAGCCTAATAGCACGTGAAACGATCTCTTGCAGCTCTTCTGAAGTAAATGTCCATTGTGCAGCCTCATAGGGTAAACCCTTCCATGGAATGGGGGTGGATTCGAATGATATTGCAGGCGGGGGTATGAGAGGAGGAGGGGCAAGAAACGTTGCTATTGATGGTTTTGATTTGAGTGTAGGTCTTGGCTGTTCAGCTGGAGGTGAGCCTGCAGCAGGCGGGGGGTTGAAATCCGATGAAGCTTGAACACCGACGTCTGATTTCGCGGGTGCTTGTAAAGGAGCGCCAAATGGCGGCACGGACTGTGGAAGGGACACATCGAGGGGGAAGCCATTGGTCTCGTCGAGAAGACCCGGGGAACTTGGACGGAGGAAGGGAGAGGTGAAGACCGGGGATGTCAGGACTGAGCCGACTGGAGAACCACTCTCAATGGAGCTTCCAGGGGGAGTGTTGGTGTCAAGTGAATTTTTCTGGCGGGAACGCATGCGTGGTCCATTCGGCAAGGGGGGCCGAGGACGATCGCGTGCAAGTGAGGGACGACGAGGAGAGGAGTCATCTGCAGCTGGGACTGGATCCATGTGAACAAGCACTATGGTGGATCCAGATAGCTCGTATTATTATCTGTCAATGTAATGAGCTTCAAGTCAGCAAGCAGGGCGTTGAGGCGGTCGAACACAGACTTAGGCACCACATGGCGCATGACCAAAGCCCAAATATAATGTTGGCCCTGGGTGCTGCCGTATGTCGATGGGACCCGAGTAAAATTAAGTGCAAGCTATGCATCTACGTTTAATCTAATCACCTCTCCGGGCCCTACGTTTCAACATTGCATTCCGTATAGCACTAGAGCTGCAGCTCGTCGCCTGAAGCATCCAGCCGCGTCGGATGGAAGTGAAGTACTGATTGAGTTCAATATGAAATTTAAAAAAAGCTAATCTCGGTCCAACATATCATATGTTTTTCATCCAATCAAACAATTGCGTTGTAACATCGTTTAACTTGAACACAAGTTCGTCAAGTCCGCTAGGCGTCTTAATCGCATCAGTGACGCACTATGTCCCTTTGGATTACCGCAGGGAACAACATTAATTTCAGACCCCAGATATGCCGGCTGCCGACGGCACAGATGTCCGATTTTTTCGCGTTTTGACAATGTCGTCGGCATATCACCCGGGGTGTCACTGTTGCGATCGTTCATTCCATCATACTTACCTCTTTTGTCTCTCACGGGACATACTTAGAAAAAGAGCGAGGCACACGGAGTTCTGCCTCAAGAAAAGAGAGAAAACATCGTGGGTTTCCTTGCACTCATGATTCGCGAAGCTGATTCACACTACTATTCATTCACCCACAACAGCCTGCAGATGTGAATTAATATTGTAGGCATCGGTGATGATAACTATCGCCACCGCCACTCCAATGTATGAGGTTCACTCTCATGTCTTCTGCTATTTGTACGTTTGCCTCTGTCAACCAGGTCTACTACACGTTGCAACTAGACCCGATCTTCATCGTATACAAATCTGCCCATTTCAATTAAACCGGACTGGAATCGCACCCCCAGGCTGCTTGCTCTTACATACATTCCTCTTCTACCCTGACCTGCGTCTCAACCGGTTCACAGATTCTGCTTAAATAGCATAAAGCATAGAGCAACCCTCATCTGACCCGCCGTAAAGACCTGCCTGATTAACATGCATGGAATCACTATTGGCTCATGGGATCGCTCTCCATCTCTTCCTATCCCCCTCGACGTACTTCTCGACGTAGTTCAACATCTTGCTATTCAAACTATCATGACCCTGCGTCAGGTTTGCACGCATTTCCTTTTTTGCTCTTTTTAAACCTGATTTTTTGATCATCCAGACTAGCAAAGCATTTTACACTGTCACCCGTCTGCGTAGTCTCTGGGCTCTCCTCCTGCGAACTCATGTCCAGGAGCAAAATATCCCCATTCCCCATCTCAATGGAAGATCGCTTGACACCTTGTCAGCTTCAGAACTTGAACAGCTCACCTGTGACGCGCTCGCTCTTCGCAGCAACTGGGCCAATCCTAATCCCGATCCGAAGAGAGAAGTCGATTTTTACAAGCCCACCGAGCCCAACTCGCGCATCATCTTCATGCAGTTTCTGCCTGGTCGAGAAAATCGCTGGCTAATTTCTGTCACGATGACAGTGCAACCCAAAAAATTTGTCATTCAATGCTGGAATGCTGCTATCCCGTATCCTGCGTGCATCGCAGAGCTCACTCACATGGACGGTCCCTATGGCGGTATTGTCATCAACGACGACCCCTCTTCTCCGGCCATAATGGCGATGCAGTCAGCACAGTGGGTGTAAAATTTTGATGGGCCCTGACGCTTTTTGCTCATCATTCTTCGTAGGACGGAGATACTAACTATTGACTTTGACGAGGAAGACCCCGAATCAGCATTCGTCCCGCTAAGCGCCATTGATGGCGTCAGGGAGGTCCACTTACTCAGTGGACATACACTCGTTACCCGGCGTCCAGGCGACGGCGGAGAAGTGAGCATATGGGACCTCGACGATCTGCATCAAGAAAAACTCCAGTTGGTGAATCCCTCATTATTACAGGTTGGCTTGTTTCCCATGTAATTCTGCCCGTTGTTGAGTTCTATGGTTTGACAGAACGATCGCTGCCAAGCGATGCACCTCCGCGACGATTACATAGTGGTCATCCGCCAACAGACTGTCGAATTCTACTCTACCGTTCCCCGGCAAAACATCATCCCGACATCAGGAGCACCCATTGCATACCCGCTCGCACAGCACCGCTTCCAATGGCGCGCAGATACCGTCAATATGTCCGAGCAAGTCAGCTGGCATGCCGCGCACTCGTGCCGCCCCTGCCCGATCAATATCTTCATTCGGTTCGGGAGCATATACCCTTGGCCGGTGAACATCTTGCATCATTTCGTACTTACCCCAAATCCAGCGTACGTTCGAGGACGGGAAACTTCTCTATACAACCTTCCCTATCTGTCACAGCCGACCCCGGTGCAGACCATAGGCTCTCCGGTGCGTCTGTTCGGTCCATCGGCAGTTGCGCTTGGAAAATATGGGACCGCACTCTGGCTTGACAGCCATACTGAAGACTGGCTGGGGCCTAGCGACCGTGGTCAGCGGCTTGCGGGACAGTTGGTAACGGCGGCAGGAGATCTGTCGTCTGTAAATTCGCAGGACAACGCGAAAGCTTCCATGGTGTTTCGCGTGCGAGAGGATGATGTGTGGACCAAGGTAGCCATGGATGAGGAGTCTGGGAGAGTTGCGGTTGGTCATGTGAATGGATCGATAACACTCTTTGAATATGCTTGATACAATTGTTTCTCGTTTGGTTTTATTTTGGTTACATTGACATGGGCATCTTTTCTTTACGCATCGATACCATTTGCATATTATACCTTTTTTTTTGCTAGTATCTAATGCCATTTTCCATGTTCCCTGTAACAGTCATATACAGAGGTAAATACATTGCAGTGGTGTACAACTTTGGTTTGTCTATATGATCTACGACCGGGAAACGTCGTTCCTGGCCGCAACCTATACATCGCTTTAAGACGCAATGAGGACCTATAAAATGCCATGATGTCATAATCTTATGTGCGCTCCGTCGAGAAGTACGTACTGCTGATGGCGTCAAACCAAGTTCTCTCAGCGTTTTGTTAAAATGATCGCGGGAGAAAGTTTTCCTGCGCCGAACATTCGTAAGCCCTCATTATGACCCTCTAGAACGAAGAGTTGGCTCACCTGGGAAAATTCTGTGCAAAGGTGACTGTCTCCACATCGACAGCGAGCGTTTGGCCGGCTAAAAATTCAGCGACTTCGCGCAACGCTTTGCAAAACACCTCTCAGTTCAGAAAATAGTCACGGAGTGAGATGGTACCACATACTTGCTTCACTCGGTAGGGTGGTCGTGTAAGGTGTGCCCCCAGATGCCATGCGGATTTGGAGACGGGTATCCTTTGCAGCTGAGCCACTGGAGGAAGGCGCTGTCCCCCCTGAAGTAGTTGATGGACTGGTTGCTGTATCAACGATTGGCTGGCCTTCGCGTAAAGCTTTCTCCTTTGCAGCCTTCTCCGCACGAGCCTTCTTATCTGCCTCGATCTGTGCCTTTACCGCGGCCTTAGCTTTGGCATCCTCGAGCTTCTCTACAACATGCAGTTAGATCGGAACGATATGTATGAGATATAGAAAATGCAAGCTTGTGGCAATTACCTCTGCGCTTCTGCTCAGCCTGCTTGACGAGCTCCTTGGCCTGCATCTCCTCTTTGAGTTTGCCGACGTCCTTGTTATGGGTTTAAGCTTTAAAACACAAACTACGCGCGAGTGAACTGACCTTGCCAGACTTGCGACGAATAGCTTCATTCGCCCGTGCCTCCTTGGCTTCTTGTTCAGATTTTACACTCCGCTTTGCAGCTATTTTTTCTCGGAGCTCAGCCAGCTTCTGCTTCTTCTCTTCCTCTGTGAGTGGCTTTATCTGACAAAGTCATCTGAAGTAAGAAATACGGTACGCCAGCCCGCGGAGCAGTGTACGAACATCTTCTGTAGACTCTTCGAATTGATCATGACCACTCTTCTCTGCATGGAAATTCGCCAGGGCGGTGTTCTTGAATATCTTGCCGCATTCTGAGCATTTAATACTCTGATAAGTGAGTGTATTGAAGATGGAGCCTTGAGAGCCTCAGCTGCAATAAGCGCACCTTGGCCTCTTCCACAGCGCCCGATGCACTAGTTTGAGTCCTCATCAAACTTCGCAGCGCCTCTTCATCTTCGTCATCGCCATCAACGTCCATAGGCTCTCCCGTGCTCGCAGAAGGAGCTGCAGCACTCGGATCTGGGACCGGCTTCCCTTCGTTCTCAATAATGTGGTCCATAGCAGGCTGCAAACCGCGATTGTTAGTCGCTCTTAGTGCCCCTGGGTACGACACGTCCACGGTGACGCTTCAATCAGCCAGGGCAAGCGGACCGGTGAGACAAGGGAATACTAACAGTCGACACGGGCTGGGTCGAAGCCCATGCTAAGTAATGTTTCTTTGTCACCAGCCATCACTAAGTATCTTGTACTGCGATTATTTGAGCTTTGAAGGGGGAAAGCCTGAGGTTGGAAGGGGTCCTTCCGACCACCTGCCATATATGGAATGTCACTTTTCAGGCGTTTTCCCCCTGACGCTAAACACATTCATCGAGGTCAAAAACTCTAAAATCTTCGCAATGCCGAGTTGTTGTATTGTTCCCCGCCGCTACTTTTGACACCACTCATAAGTACCCATCCTGACTGCTAATCACGGCCGTAAAATAATGAAGGCAAGATGTGCGGAACACTGTTGAATATGGATGAACGAGGTTAAGCTAAGATTAAACAAATGGTCGAACGAGAGAGCTAGCATGCCTACTCTTCCAGAGCAAGAATGTCGAAGAAAACACAGAGGTTAATCCCCAGATTTGGTGGAGAGTGCATGGGTGTGATAGAAACCTCCGTCAGAACATGTAGACAAAACGTTAAAACAAAGAAGATGCTAGGTACTAATACGGTAGAACACCTTGCGGACGGCTTTTGCGATGTTCTGGGAGGGATTTTTGGTCTCCGACGCAGTACTGCAAAAGCTTTAGCAATGAGCCCGTCGTGCGGGACAGTGATACATACATACATGACGATTTTGATGCCTTGGTATGAGAATCCTGCTCGATTGGGTGTCAAAACACAGGTTTTATCCGACTTGACTCTGATATAGACCTGGAAACCTACTCGGTAGCGATTTGGTACACCACCAAGGTCAATGATCGGACCAACAAGAATCACAATAAAATCGACGAACATTTGGACTGAGGGATTTGGGAGTCTCACTTTCATCGACTCGGAAATTTAAACGAAGCTACACACGGATCGCACAGGTCAACATACCTTACACCAAAGAGGTTCGTCGCACAAACACACAAAACTGCCAGTGTGATGTAAATAGGGGCC
>PVYE01002859.1:1331-13133 GCA_002995055.1 Rhizopogon rudus | reverse complement strand
GGGAGGGCTGTCAACAGGCCAACTCCCTTAGCTAATTCCGTGGCAGCCGTGCTCGCATCTCGTCCATTTGCTCCCGACTCACCCGTTCTAACTTCTCGTATGAATACCTCCCATGATTGTAAACTGATTGCGCACCGTTGATATTCTAGTTACACAGAATCTCCGCAATTCGACCAGTCGCTGCCATGACCCGATTTTTGGCACAACGGGAAAAAATTGGACAGAGATAGGCTACGAACGTGGTCCTGCTATACTTAGTACCCGAGTTATACGGCCAAGTGACATCGCTCTCCGCGCGTCGCTGCTGTATCAGGGCTGTTCTGCCACATCGGGAAAATCCAGTACTGTGGTTCCATATATATGACTCAGATTACCCCACCCCACCCCATTCCACCGCTCTTTCATTTAATACATACTAGAAAGAAAATCATATAGGGCTTGTCCCCTGCCCAGAAATCACGCCTCAATCAAGCACCGTATTATCAAGTTGGACATTGAAGACTGGTAAGTAACCACGGCCTTGTTACTGATTGGAATTAAGTAGGACGTGGAGCAGCCAAGTCGGCCTTCGGTGCCTAAAGACATCGAAACTTTGTTCGTCACATTCTATGCAAAGGCCTGTTGATCCGGAATCTCAAAATTTGGCAACCTTGGCCTCTGGCTTTTGCAGATCGATCTGATAATACTCTTCCACCGGTTCCGGTCGCTATTGTCTGGCAGAAGGTTTCATATTGCTGACAGTCCTGGCCAACTTTCCTAGATTGGGCTGTTGAACCCTCCACGTTGTTCACCTCTCATAGCTCACGATGCCGGTCTATCTCATGGCACCTTATCCTCTCCAAGTCCTTCCCACAGGCCGCCTTTCCATCATGTTTCATCACAATGTCCAAGTAGGCTGATTAAAGCCAGTCCCACTCTATCGGCGAGCCGTAGTCCGAGATGAATTAGGAAGGAACTTTATGGCTGCCCGAAAACCACGGTACTTGCCAACGGCGTGTGATGCATGGACGTCGATGCCAGAGTCAGCGCCAAACCCATCGGCTTCAGCGTCCCTATCCATGAAATATCAGCACTCACTTGCGTCATCGGATGCACGTTCTAGGAGTTCGGTAGTTTGCTAGCAAGCGCCTATCTCACACCCCAATACGGACGCGGAAGCAGGAGCCTCCGAATGCTGGATATTGTATATTGGCCTTGAAACGTCGATCTATCTCTCTAAATGACGGCCAGGTTGCTGGCCTGTACCTTCATTCTTTGGCCGTGCACCTTTTTCGTCTAGGTCATGGCTGGTATCTCACAGGCCAATTCACTTGGTGTGGCTTTGTGCATAATGATTGGCCTTGCGCCTTGCTATGGCTAGTCTGACATGCCACTGCCAGTGGTGCTTGGCCTACGGCAAAGCTTCAGACATTGGCCTTCACCTGACGTTCTGTGGGGTATATATGCCAAAAGACTTATTCTAGTCTTTCATCCAGCCCATCCCAAGAATGGGTTACGATTACCGGTTCGTCTGCACTACTAGGCTTCTTTTTGGTGTTGATTGATCGCTGATTCTCGTTTGTAGGGTAGACTCAGAGCTGTACAAACACGTCGAGGCAATGCGTTCTCAAGGAACCACTAGTGATGTACGTTTGGTCTCTGCATTTGAAACTTAGAGGAGCCCTGACATTCTTTATATGAACAGTTCACCTCTCCTCAGCAGAGCATGAACTCCATCCAGCACGGTCCCGTTGTTGCCGAGCCTCCAGCTACATATGGTGACGCAACAAACAGCAACTTTTCGCAGTACGGAGACCTGACAACCGACAACTATTCAGCGACTTCTCAGCCCAATATTGGCAGGTACGAGGTCCTCAAATGACCTCTATTCTAACTGAAAATGAACCCACATAGTCATGCCGCCGGACAGTACAGTTTCGTTGTTACCGAACCTCCAGCTACATACGATACAACCTACAACTATCCGCATACTTCCCACTATTACCCGAGCGAACCAGGTCAATCACAGATCAATATTCGCAGGTACGAGGCCATCGAATGACCCGTGTTCAAACTGAGAATGAACTCATATAGTGATGCCGCTGGACAGTCGCCGCGCGATGTTTCTTACACCTTCTTGCACCACGAGTCTCCGAAAGAGCGTGAACCTGAACATCTGGCCAACGACCATAAGCCTCACGTCTGCAAGTGGCGTGATGGCGATGGCATATGTTGCCAGACCGTAGACAGGATCGCGGATCATATGGCCCAATACCATTTCACGTCGTCCAGCAGGCATTTGAGGTGTCAATGGCATGGATGCCAACGCTCACACCCCTTCCGGCGAGATACAATCAATCGCCACATTTGCGAGGTTCACCTCGGAATATCGCGCTCCAAGTCTTTGTCGATTCGTTCTGATATTCGTCGACCCCGTAGAAGGGTACATACAAATTGATCTGAGCCTCCAGTTGCTTTTTATGCAGTGCTCGTTTCCTGCTCTAGTTCGACTTTGTTATGCTTTTGATTTGTATTTGCTGTGTCGTTCGTGTACTAATTCTTTAGATTGTCATCTCGAAGCTTTGGAAGTACATACAGTGTCTACGTGGTTGTATAATATTCGACCCATTTATCTGGTTTCTCGTGTGGGGAAAATAGGCAAGGCGGCCTGATGAACTTGAAGATGAACTTGTTGAAGGACCCGAGCGTACACAAAGATGTTTCTCTCAGTCGTTCACCACGATTCATAATCCTTTAGGCAATTATGCATAACTTATGTACCATAATCGATGGCCCGATTGTCTACGGTCCAGCATGGGTCATGAATCAAACGGAATCTCATCACGGACGGAGGGACAGCCACACGTGTGACTACACAACCTACGTTGTGCTCCAAGTTGATCATGAGAGACTCTGAGCTCGATATTGGTCATGTGCATCTTCGTGGAGTTCGCCAGGTAATATGAGTAAATATATCTTGCTCGCTGTCATGATGGATACTTCGACACCGATTCGTACAAATTTTGCTTATGCTGGACGAGAAAACATGAGATCCGATACAGTGGCATGCAACCTTAGTTTTCTGAGATGAATCCTGAAGAACCATATATAACAGCTGGAAGGGGAACGATTGAAGGTCGATAAAAACAAAATGAAGATCTAGAGATCTAAAGAATCTACATATATCGAGATGGAGATCGACAGGGACTCGGCTGATACTCGGCGTTTGAGCTCTGAATCTAAGCACAAGGGGATAAGTCGAGGTTTAAAGGGTGGGGGGATACGACTTGAAAACGGCGAGTACCTTTGACGGACATCCCAATCTAGGGGTTGCAGGAAGTGTCCCCGACGGTATGTATGCAGTATAAAGCATGGACCTGCCGCATTTAGAGGGTTTTCTTTTGAGGATAGGACCTATTACACGCATGAAATAAACTCTGAGACAGAGCGGAATGACAGACGTCAGGCCTGGCGCTTTGATAACTAATGCCAACTAATTGTGCTGATAGTAGAGATGCGAATTCTCACCTATGAGATAAGGATCATGGCGAGGGTGCCTCGATTGTACAACGACACTGCTGGATGAGTCATGAAGCGATTGGAGTCAAAGTACCCATCGAACATGTCTAACTTGTCTCACCTCCGGCGATGCAGAAGACGATCAGTTTGAGGAGGGCATTGACTGCGATGGCCATGTTGGACGAGTATCTTATAGTGGTGTTAGTGAGGACAAGCATCAAAGTATGTAGACCCTCCCATTATGTAAAGCCTGGAGCATCGGGGGAATACGAATGGAGGATTACATAGTATAAGCGACTTACGAATCGCAGCCGGTGGCCTAATGGGGTACGTGGATCGTGGACGTTGTCATTGGGGTTGAAGTTGAAGTTGTGGCGGGATGGATGTCGCGATAGCAGTGTTTGTGCAATGCTGGTAGTGGACGTAGTACTGTATTTCCAGAATCCAGATAACGGAGTTTCCAAGGTCGGCGTTGCTGGGACTAAAGCCTTAGACTCGTGACTAGTCCGTTTATGAGTCAAGCCGCCCGTGACAAGTCTATGGCAGCCTGTCTTTCGCATTTGCGCCCGGCGGAAGATCCTATCTCGAGCCTCGAGGTGACCTAAGCACGGCCTATCTTAGGCCCATATATTATCACTAAACACTTAAGTATGTGATTTAAAGCATGTAGTACAGACGTACGTTGGGTGTTGACGTTGAGCGCTGAGCGCTAATCAGTGCAGGTGAGGTCAAAGACACATTGCATAAATTCTGCAATAAGATGCGCGATATACTCCAGGTGATGGACTAGGCAGGTGATCGTTCATTAAACGAGGGCAACGGTAGCTAAAACGAGACTGTCGGCGGTGAAACCAGAGAGGATAAGGACAATGCACAGATCGCGGCGTGATCCTAGAACGGCTTTTCAGCTGATGGCAAATGGACCTTTAAGCTTCAAGTTGGCCAGTGGAGTTACTTGCGACTGATGGCCACTGCGGGAGAATTATACGATATATATAAGTGTACCCAGAGTGTGTGATAAGGCCGAGGCAGTCGAAAGAGAGTATTGAGATATTGACAGTTCGAACTTCCGCGTCAGACATATGTACTTACTAACTTTCACTGGTCGGATTAGTAATAGAGTCGCTTCTCCCTAGACAGAACCTAAATTATAATAGAAGGAAGATAATGTTCCTTCTGTGTTCGTCAGACATACGCTTACTTAGTTACTACGGTCGCCCCTGCACTGTGCAGGCCTGGTCACCCGCGGTGAGTGCCTTACTAGTACCAGACTACCATATAATCAAAAAAACACTACGGGCTACTGGCACGGACGAGTCGAGTCGTGACTAAAATTTAAAACGTGTATGTATGATAACACTGAGTGCGCATCACTACGCTCAGCACTCAACGCCGAAATAGAATTTTGTTAAAGTCAGTCGATAAGTATGATAGTATCAATACAACCGCCGTGACAGCGGAGCGAGAAGCGGCGATTGAATGTAGCACATCTCCATCGGGACACAGGACGAGCCGACTTCGAGGGCATGTGTTCCAAAATTCAAATGTATTCAGTCGGGATTATGTCGTTGAAAGCTTGAGCTTGAACCAATGTCGCCGGCTCTTATCTCATATATGCACAACGCATATGCCAGAAAGAAGGAACGTAAAAGTTTTAAAAGAAGCCTAAAGTATGTCCTATCCCAGATATCACACGTCATATCGAAGTATTATGCTGCAGGGAGTCGGAGCAGAGTTGCCCGTTGGACACTAATAGTGGCACCCGTGGCTTTGCCAATTTGATGATATTATGAGAGAGCAGGCCAGGCACAATTTCTGGCAGTGGCCTTCGGGGCCTGCTACCTCCAAAATGCCGTATACCATTATACCATCATTTCCAGGATTCGAGAAGCTCGAAAAGTTCAATGATAACCTGGTCCCCCGGTGCCACCTAGCCCAATATGCATAGATAAACGAATCTGAGATCAACGGGCCTCAGCCTGCCAGCTTTTTTTTATACCCTAACTGGCCCCAACTGCTGGACACTATGGACTGTGAACCATTTCTCCTCAAATATTTAAGTCCTGACTTAATAACCGGGCCCCATCGTCTCCAACAGGTCGCAGGATGCCTTACAATCACTCAGGCTGGTGCGTCTGCATACTGGGCTCCACCGATCCATTGTGCAGGCAACATCAATCAATGCCCTACCAACAAGTTTCATCATCTCTGGTAGAGAACCTACAAGGAACTGCCCACTCGGAGGTTGTAAGTCTGGTCTGTTAATGGGGAAAATATAGTATTGTTGACATTTACATGACAGTCGGTTTCTCAACCTCAGCAAAGTATGAATTCTGCAGCAGGGAATCCGTACGACAATAATAGTACACCTGCCAATCAGTACTATGAAGCACGCCAGAGTTCCAATGATAACAACAATGCGCAGGCTGCTCGTAATGACGCGAGTTTATTTTCGGGTTATATCTTAGGGTCGCCTCCGGGGCCGCCTCCCTCTCTCGGTCGGCGAGGGAACGTTCATGATGATAATCAAAGGTCGAAATGCTCAAATGGAATTGATGACCTGTTCTTAACGAAATGTACTTATTTAGTAGTATCGCTGGATGGCCTACCAACAACGCCACTTTCACCGATTCCAGCTGTAGCTTTTCTAACTATTCGTCCTCTCATTTTGTGCCAGGAAATCCATACAATAATACTACATTCAATGCCCAGTATCAGGCTACATACAGTGGAAGCCCGTCGACGAACGACAATTCGCAGGCTCCTCGTGATGACCCCCCCTTTTCGATCGAAGAATTGCCCAACATGCTGGAAGGTACGACCTGCTCAAATCGCGTTAATGACCGTGTTATCAATTAAATGAACTCATTTATAGTGCTGCTCGATGTCCTACTCGCAACCATCCTTCTACCTATTTTCACCAAGGCTTCTCCGACCACTCGCCTGCTCATTCCGCACCAGAGAATATGCAGACCGATGCTATACACAGCTTTACCCAAGCTACATATGGTGGAGGCTCGACGATGATTAACTATGTGCAGGCCCCTCCGAGTCGCAATGACCTACGTGATGTGGGTCGAATTTCAGGTGATACCTTACGATCGCCGCCCTCTATCGATCTAGAAATAGCTCAGCATCATGTTCAAAGGTATGAGGTACTCAGATTTGATAGTCAAGTTTTTAACACAATAAACTCATTTAGCAGTGCCTCTGGATGGCCTCTTGGCAGTGCCCCTTTCATAAATTTCCATCATGCTTTTTCCGGCTATTCGTCAGTTCATTCTGTACCAGGAAATCTGCAGAACGATACTATACCTGGTGGCACCCAGCATCAAACTACTTACCCGAAGACCGATGACCACCTTGCCAATCCATCCATTGATCATAGGTCAGAATCGCACGCGGACAGCCCCATGTCTATCTGCGAGTGGACTGATGATAATGGCCCATGTGGTAAGACTGTAAACATATGCAAGAATAGTATCAGGGAGCATATGTCATCATACCACTTCCAGTCGCCTCTGCCCGGTACCCACCCCGTGCAATGTCGGTGGAAAGAGTGCCAACGTCAAACGCACCTACGCCGAGATACAATCGTTCGTCACGTTACCGAGACGCACTTCGGAATCAAGAGGTTCGAGTCCAGGGGAGCTCGTATTATAGCTCCTTAATCATGGTTGTGGCAGGGCCTCCCACTGCCATCTAGTATCTAGTATGTAATTTTTGTCGTTGCTTCTTTACTTTGCATGATGCTTTCTGCTGATACTTGTTATGTCATCTGTGCTATATGCTTCCAAGTCAGTCAACTCGTTTCGTACTTACCAAGGTTCAAAACAACCCGCTACACGGGTCATTCGGCAATGACCGAGTGGCTAATCTAGGCATTGTCGATCCCCACACGCTTACTGCTGTGAGCGACTTCAGAAACTTTCATAGGTAGACGGCACAACTCGACCGATGTGGAATTTCATGTTTGGTCGGCTTCCCGACGCGTAACGAGGGAAGCCTTTGACTTCGCGACCCCTAGGTTAATCACCTCTTGTACCCAGCGCTGCAGACCGCTGTCCCCGAAGGTAAAGCGCTGTTGACAACTAGGGCAGGGAGAGGCTAGTAAAGCGGGTAGGTAGCGGTTTCAAGCCTGCGAAAGCTCTTATCAGGGGGCTACTGCTATCCCAACCGCTTGTACTTCTAGTTCTACGTAGGAAGCTCCCTTTTAAGCCTGTGTGCATGGGAGTAAATGGTCTGTGCGTGACTGCGCTACCTCCTTGTCTAAGGCAGGGCCGGCCAGCCTATAATGGAACTCATGATTCATGACCCATCCATAGAAAGGTTTACTGGGTTATACTAATCATAGTCACGAGTCTCGTATCTGGGCCTTGAGCCCCAAGCCGACTGAGCATACGGCCGAATCGGCCTTTCGAACCGATCTCGGACATCTACACTTAGGTATCCATATAGACGCGGGTCACGAAGTACTGCATTTGTGCCTGAGCCAATTGTGCCGGTCAGCGACTGTCACAGTCCTTTTTTACCCTACATGCGCCGGCGGCTTGTGAATATGAGGATCGTACGCAGCAGGACTGATCGAGTTCACAGGGATCTAATGATCGAAGGAAGTGATTGAAGATAGAGATCTAGAGAACTGGAGATAGATTCTGAAAGAGGATCCATAGGGAACTGGGCCCTTGAGGTATGAGCATGAATAACTAATTGATAATTCCGATGTCAAACACAAGCAGCTTTAAAGTCGACTCTGCCGAGGTCTGGATATCATGGCCAAAGCAGCGTGGTTCAGAGATGACGTGAGATAATAGAGGCACGAACTGGAACGCAAATAGGACGCCGATACTAAACTGTAGCCACGTTTTTGAATTCGCAGGAGGACCTCTGAGAGACTAGGACGACTCATAAATAAACCGACGAGGTATTGGACAACTAGTCCTGATCGCCGCTCTCTAATTCACAGCATGGAGTGCCGTTCCGAAGAAAAGGGATGGCGACTTAAGAGAGGGTGGTTGCTGCACTCTTCCTGAAGAGCTGTTGCCAGGTGTCGCTCGAAGTTTTGATTGTGGACCGTCTGACACGAAAGCCTGAGGAACAGTCAGATCAGAAACAAGTAAAATCCAGGACAGGTAATACTATATCTGTCTGCTTACCCTCTTAGTTATGAGCGCCATGGAGGAGGCGATACCGGCAAGGTATCTTTGTGTAGTTGTGGAAGAAGAAAGTTTGAGATAACATGATCACCTGGGCCTAAGCCGGGGCAACGAAATGCATTATGACGATTTGAAAGACTTGAAGTTATCCAGACTGCTGTGAAGGTACCTGTATTTTTCAAAACATCCAGTACAATATTTGGGCAAGTTGGCCAATGTAGGTCATGAACTAGAGTATAACCTAGGAAGCTAGGCACTGAGTCACGGTACTGAGAGACTAAATTAGGCAGGTGCTGTAGAAAACGTATGGTTCAGGACAAGTTCACTGTTCAGGACACTCAGGTCCACTGACTCAGAAACGCTGAGCTCGGCGCTCCCAGCTAGTCTATTAGTATTATTCATCTCACCGACATCCATCCTGCCCTCTGTCCCTCTATTTAACTCCCTCGTCTCTTTCCTCTCCTCCATCTCATCCGAACTCCCAGGAGTTCCAACTTTCAACCACGCAGACAATGAATTTCTTCAAGACCAAACCACGAACACCTCCTGATCTCGTCCGTGGCTTGCGAGACGCAGTACCCAAACTCGAATCCGGTCCTCCAGGCAGCGAGACGAGGAGAAAGGTGAGCCTGATGGGTGATCCATGATCTCATATAACTCAACGGGATCGTGTCCACCAGGCGAGTGAAGAAGTGTCCAGAAACTTGCAGGCAATCAAGGGAATCCTGTCCGGGGATGGAGGTATGCTGATCATCGACTATCCTTGTCATTTCCTATCTAACAGTTCCCTAGAGCCATTACCAGAACTTATCGCACAACTAGCACAAGAAACGTATTCCACAGACCTTCTCCTCCTACTCGTCCAGAACATTGCAAGATTCGACTTCGAGGCTCGAAAGGATGTCGTCCAGATATTCAATAATCTTCTCCGGCGTCAGATCGGTGCACGGCTGCCAACGGTAGAATACATATGCGCTAGACACGAAGATGTTATCTTTGCGGCTCTTGCAGGATATAGCAATGAAGAGGTTGCATTGAACACGGGGATGGTTTTAAGGGAGATGTTACGACACGAGCAGTTGGCGAAGATCTTGCTTTATTCAGATCAGTAAGTGCCACGACCTGCATCCCAATGATATAACATCTAATGCTGCGCAGATTCTACATGTTCCCCCACCATATAGAGACAACGTCGTTTGGCGTTTCGTGCGATGCATTTGCAAACCTTAAAGAGACATTAACACGGCACAAGCCTATGGTCGCAGAATACCTGGACAAGAACTATGAGCGCGTGCGTATTAAATCCGCTTGGTCACTTTCATTGCTTATAAGGAACTTCTTCCTCTATAGTTTTTTGCCTCTTTCACGACTCTCCTACTTTCTACCAATTATGTCACCAAGCGCCAGTCACTCAAGCTCCTCGGCGAAATCCTCCTTGACCGTGCCAATTTCAACGTCATGACTAGATACATCGCTCAAGAAGGCAATTTGAAGATGATGATGAACATGCTTCGGGACAAGAGCAAGAACATCCAATTCGAAGCTTTCCATGTATTTAAAGTGGGACTCCATGAGCATTTTTTCGAGCGTTTACCTTTACTGATTATTATTTCCCCAAAGGTATTCGTTGCCAATCCAAAGAAACCACCTCAGATTGAAGCGATACTAAGGCGCAACAGGGAGAAATTATTGACTTTCCTGAGGGGCTTCCATAACGACAAGGAAGACGAACAGTTCAGCGTGAGCAGCCATCAACCCCCGCATTTCTTTCGCATTTCTTGATATTTCTTGACTTTTCAGGACGAGAAGCAATTTCTCATTGTACAAATACAGAACCTGTGACGCCGGTCGTCCTTGTACTCTCTTCTCCCTACCTCTTTTCCAGAGCATCCTTCTTACGATACACATCGCACATCCCTGTCATTTCCCCTTAACACTGAACCTCTGTCACGCCCGCGACTTACAGTCTCTACCATTCCCATCATTCATCGCCTGAGTAATATCGGCCTCTCGTGGATGCTCATGATCTTGACTGCTGCATCGTATCGTATATATCGCTGTCCTATTGTACATGACTGATTATCTTGTGTCAGTTGTACTTATACCATCAACGTTATCCAAATTGGTTGTTGCTCGACGTCGATCTGCGCATGCACTGAGCCTCGCATTCAAATTGACGATATATTCTCGTGCGAGCTTGCGCGAATCAGGGAAGTACTGATCCAGCCTATAAAACCTTACACATTACATCTACGCCTTGTTGAAAAATATTGTTATTCGCCTTAGCGCACGAGGTATGGTCCAACACTTGTTTACTTGCGGATATGCACTTATACTTAAGTTATGGTCTGCTCACCCACAGCTCATGTCGTGGTCACTAGCTGGCTTCAATCATATCAAGCAAAAAAGTGACATACGCACAATAAAACATACTTTCTCAGGGAGGAGGAGTACACACCCAGTCTGCAGTTGAAGCGGGGTGCAACCAACGACTGCCGCCATTTGAAATTTGACCCAAATCGAAGCCCAGGTAATAAATTATATAACTGTACCACGTAGCGAAGTGGTGCTTCCAGGAGTCGGAGACTTGACGCGTGAGCACTGCCGCTACGATAGGGTGGATTAGGACGAGTCCGAACGTTGGGCACGCCTCTGGCAGCTATCTCCTCGTTATGAACGCGCTCTCAACATAGACCCCCGCATCCTATCCGGTTCATTCATATCCCTTGTGCAGCATTTGCCAAAACAGCACATAAGCCTCATGCTATGGTTACGCACCAGACACAATTCCCTTAACCGCCACTTACATCGCATCGGAAAGAGTCCTACACCAAACTGCCCCCACTGCGAAGGCTCAATTGAGACAGTACAGCACTTCCTTCTGCTATGCCCCCAATACGCAAGGGAACGTCACATTCTCACCGACACCCTCAAACGTCGTGCTCTCTCCATCCCATTCCTGCTATCAAACCAGAAAGCTACCGCGCCACTCATTCGCTTTGTAAATAGCACGGGAAGACTAAAACCTACCTTCGGTGATGTTCCTCCTCCAACCCAGTCAGACAAAAGATAACTCGTTATATAGCAGATATACACAACGTAAAAAAGTTAATACCACGAAGGGCGCAGGGCGTCACTGCAGCACCCT
>PVYE01002850.1:603-14052 GCA_002995055.1 Rhizopogon rudus | reverse complement strand
TTGAGGCTAACATGTAATGTAACAAATGTAAACAAGGTTCCTGCTGACGAAGTTCGGCCCTACCCTCTAGTTCGAAATACGGGAGCAATAAAGAGGTGTTGAGACGTGCCTCAGTCTCTAGAAGGCCCTAGATCGAATTTTTGTCGTGCAATCTCAGGAGACTAGTAGTTTGAGCTTATAAGTTATTTGCGAACAACCTCAAACAAGCGAGCGAGCGTCGGCTATGGAATCAAACAACCCAAACGACTGGCACGCAAATTTTCGCCGGTGTCAAGAGGACGTAGAGTTCGGCGTTTGATCAAGCAGCAAGCCCGCATTAGAACAAGCAAAAAAATACCTACTCAGTACTCAACGCATGGTAGTCTTCGATCACAATAGAAACATGATAAAACTAATAGTAGTAGCCCTCCGACGCATCAAAATCATAGCCCCCGCGTTCATGGCAATCACAAGTTGATTCACAACGATAATAGGAATCCGGCTCCGATTCTGACTCAAAAAAGACCTCATGACCATACCAATCAACGTCCTCTACCACTTCCTCAAGGAGCTTCACCTCATCCTCCATCAAACCTCTGCAGTCCGCGAGTCGGAATGTGTTTAGAGAGGCACAGAGGCTGCCTCGCGTCACGATGATGTCGTGAAGGTCCTGAGGATCATCTTCCAGAAAGTCGATATCTCTGAGATCTAGAACATGGAGGGACTGATAAGCTATATCTGCGTTCTGCGTGCCTTCAACGTAAAGCACATCCAGTAGGCCTCCGATACTACTGCTGCTCACATGAATTACTTCGAGTTCTGGAAGGTTGGCAGACCCAGTACGCCAGAAATATTCTTGGAGGTCCTTGGAGGATGATAGACAAGCTGCGAATAGTGCCCTGCGTGACCATCTGACATATGTCAAATATGATGGGTGGTTGAATTGCAACGGATAAGTCCCAGTGGAATTTAATCGAGAGTCGTACATCATCATTACTACGTTTCCAGGGGGAGGAGGGAAGTTTGAACTTCATTGATTTGCTGAATTGGACGACCGACCAATTTGACGAAAAGTTGGCACGAAGGGACCAAAAGATAGGACCAATTTTGCCAGGACCCTTGTCCATAGCCGAAAATAGGTCAGAAAAGTTTTGACGACCTTCAATTTTTGTGAGGTTTAGAACGATCTTGGCGTCTTCAGGAAGGGCTAGATGCGAGAAGAGAGTCACAGCGGCCTGGATGGCGGCATCCAGCTCTATACTTTTTAATCGAACCAGGGGCACTCTGTCAAACGAGACATCATTCCCTCCCGAAATGATGGACAGGTGTTCGAGCGTAAGCCGCTCCAAATTATCCATACATCTTAGAGCTGGCACGAGCTCCGGCAGAGTAGAAGACGCAAACCCCATTCCTCGCAGATATAAACTTCGAAGTCTGGTGAAAGTACACGATGTCCAGCTGAGCATGTAACCCGTAAACTCAAGGCTCCGAAGTTGGGGTGATTGTCCTTGAAAGATGGCACCTGATAGATGCCTGCGTGTTTGGTGAGAGCTGACCCCGGTGACCGTGAACTTGAAAATTTGTAGTAAAGGTGCGGGCTGCAAGGATAAATAGTTCAAAGCGCGATCAACGTCTGATGGATATAACTGCAGCTGGAGGACTTTGATTCGAGGTAGCTGTGATAAGACTTGCTCAAAGGAATCTCGTGATAAGGTCGATGCATTGCATGTGACGACCAGAGCTGTTTTCTTCGATCTCTCAAGGAAAACACGTATCCAATAAGCAGAAGTCAAATTGATAATTGCCCAAAGACTTTGGCACTCGAGAGCGACCTGACGCCAGTGCCTGCAGACATGCGTGACTATCACACGAGGGGGAGGACGGTAGGCGCTTGAATAGCTCTTGATGTCTTTTACAATGTGCTTGAAGACAGTCGCAAGGATCTCGGGTGGAAGACGCGATATGCGGGTGAGACTATTCTTGCGAGAGCGAAGGGCACGCATAGACTCGGCTAGTGCAGCAATTTCATTGTTGATGTGGGTGAGACACTGCTCGACGAGAATGTTCGCACTTCTAGGGGTAACGTCGTCGAGCAAAGCTGGTAGTGTCATGGTCAACCTGCAGAAATTGTAAGTGGAGTGGAGACTAGGTCTCAGTCAGAAGGATTACCTCGTTCTCCAATTCGAAGAGGTGGGCACGAACAAGTGAGTAGGTAGCACGCGCCTGGTCGCGCGAACCCACTGAGAAGTCGCGTAACTAAAGTCTAGTTGAACCAAACAACACAAACAAGGAATTCAATGGCACTCATTCCCGGGCCGTTTCTTGCACTGTGCAAGTCATCGATGAGGTCACCAAGCACGAAGCAATGAATATGAGGAACGAAGGAGGTGTCCTCCTCGCCGTTCCATGCTTTCAGTCTTTCTGCGATTACAATCATCTCTCATTCCTGCCACCAGATCAAGACCACACTTCCGGAAGTCCATTCCATTCTTCAGAAGATTCAGCTCAGTCGACATGTCCACCGAAAACGCAAAATTTGTCATTCAAAACCTCTTCAATGTCGATGGCTGGGTCTGCGTCGTGACAGGCGGCGGAACCAGAATGGCCTCATGATTGCACAAGCATTCGCCAACAATGGGGCCAAAGTCTACATCATGTCGCGCCGTCGGGAGGTACTGGAGCACACTGCTTTGCAGTGAGGCCCCTCCCTCGCCCACCCGCAGGGAAGAATTGTTCATGTTCCCTGTGATATTACGTCGAAAGACTCGATCAAACAATTGGTCCAGGAAGTCAGCAAGCATGGAAAATCACATTGACCTGCTCGTGAACAACGCTGGCATCAGCGAAGGCACGACCGCTGTTGAGAAGGGTGATGAGAATGCCAAGGCTCTCTCGATGGAGCTGTTTGGTGAAGACCAAGCTAGTTGGGAGAATGTTTACAGGACCAACGTCATTGGCTATTTCTTCGTCACCACCGCGTTCTTGCCCCTTCTCCATGCCACTTCAAGTATGCGGTCACAGCACACCGGTTCCGTCAGTAATATCTCCTCCATGTCCGGTATCACTCGTACCACCCAGCACCACTTCAAATTAATGTTTCAAAGGTGGCAGCCATCCACTTGAGCACTTTGCTTGCACAAGAATTTAGGAGGAAGGCGGTTCAAATCAGAGTGAGCAATATCGCACCAGGCATCTTCCCTTCCGAAATGACAGGTCGAGATTTTTTCTTTTGAATGCCTATTTTTTGTTTGTAGCTAACGGTGATTTTAGCTGGTAGCTCTGATGTCAATAAGTCGCAGATCCCGGTAGGTGAGAACTACGGGGAAAAGAAGGGAATCCCTGCAGGTCGTCCTGGACGTGAAGAAGATATGGCCCAAGCTGCATTGCTGCAGGCTTGCAACCAGTATGCGTATGGACAGGTACGTTGATCATTCCATCACGCAGCTTACTGTCGCTCAATACAAGACTTCCACCATTGACGACGGGTATCTCCTTGAACACCCTTGAATATTTCCCACTTGCATTCTCCGCCCTTGCGTGTATCCATAATTTTCGAGTGGCCTTGTATCGAATGCCCACTGTACACACAATAGAACGTCAATGATTATACATTGATTTACGTGGTATAGCAAATGAGAGGAAAATATCGCGATGGTGTAGTAAATAACTCGAGTGATGTGTTAAGTATACATATCCAATAGATAGATCAAATTGCCCTGGTATGCGAGACAACGTTGATATGCACACTATATCACCTTGCACTTGACGGCACTGCCAGCTCAAATGTCCCTCCTTCAGTCTTCGCGTCCCCACGGCCGGGGCATAACGGACTCTTCTCTGACGCTACCATAATACATTGCTCGCGACCTCGGGCGAGTATTCTCTAGCGCGGCTCCGGCAGCAGCCCACGACGTTATGCCTAAGTTTGGGATGAGTGAGGAGAGCATTGGAGAAGCTGCTCTGCGAGGATGAGGGTGTGGAATGTCAAGGTCTTCCTGCGGGCCAGTCACCGTACCTGTTGATATGCGACTGGTTGGGGGTGGCGATGTCAATGAGCCCGAGACTGTCTGGCTTGCAGCCATGCTGAAATTTCGCATCGTCCTGCTGAGAGTCTGCAAAACTGACCCACGACCACTGGGCTCAGCAGGTACACTGTGCTCGGCCTGGCTCATGTACGTCGAGTGGATAGACGAGTCTGAAAGGCCACGCCGGCGCAGAGTACGCTCTGGGAGGGGTCCGGGGGTGTCGTTTGCTTCTTCGTGTTCTCGATCAGCGTTCGTGTCGATGACGGCATCTACCTCGCGTGAAAGCTGCGAATTGCCTTGCTTGCGCACGGCAGATCCGTCAGTGGTTGCGACGCCATTCTGCGAAGGCTCAACCGACTTGAAGTATGTGGAACGGGCACGGCGAGGTCCACGGGGAAGAACTACCCATTGATCTGAGGCATCATCCGGGTGGGGTGCTCCCGCAAAGATGCCCATGACGCTGCGTACATTTGAACCCGCTGATGAAGGCACGCGAGGAATAGTATTAACGAGAGACACTGGGCCAATGTCATTTGTAGCATCAGCGGAGGATGTGCTTGTGATAGACTTGCCAACTCCGGCTCCCGAGAATTCGACGTTAACTGTTGTAGTTGATGCAGCGAGCGCAGGGGCCAGCTTTGGCACTGGACGTGGCTGACGAATGATTCCACGACCTCGACTCAAAGATCTCGAATGTGTGTGAGGAGAAGGGTGAGTGTTCGCCTCGGTTAATGATGAACCAAACAGCTTCGAGAATGGCGCCATCCAACCTGATCCTGGTCCAGACGCCTTCCTCTCCCTCTCCATTGCCTCTGCCTTTGCGGGGTCCAGTGCCATCTCACTGACCGTCTGCGCAATAGAAGGCTCTATAATAACATCGTTCAGCGTGACGCGCAGCTGACCTAGTTCCTCAAACACGTCCTTGAAGAACCTGAACAGCCCACGAATATCCTTCCGGGTGCACAGGACGGTGGCCTTCTCATCCTCAAGTAGCATGTGGTACTGCTCACGGAGCAGAGCGATCTCCGATAGGATATTGCTTACTGTCGTGCGCGATAGGTGCTTAACGTACGCACCACGCAGATGCTGACGTTTCAGGCGGTTAGTCAACGTCAACGCATCTGCCTGTGACATGCGCAACAGAAGTGACATCACACGTTCCAGGAGGGCAGAAAGGTGCGTGGGTTGACCATCAAGCATAGAAGAAGAATCTGATCGGCCATCATGAGAAGAGGATGATGCATGCGGGTGGGTTATTGGGTGCAACCCTAACCATCGGTCTGTTTGCAGCGCATTGGATTGATCGAGATCGTGCTCGTCCACATCGAAGCTAAAGTGAGAAGGTGGGTATTGTTGTTGCAGATAACTGACACTAGTATACTTCGTTTCTGAGGGAATCATCGACTCTGCTGGGGAAAGCGGACGCTGATCGGTCTCGGGAGTGAGCGGCTCCTTGAGAATGACATAAGAATTTGACTGCACTTATGCGGGGAGATACACTCACAAAAGTACGTCGAGCCCTTGCTTCTGTGCTGGATGGACGTTTGGCAGAGTTCAACTGCTGAATCAATTGTAAATAAATACGAAATGACGAATATTTATACTCATACCGAATCTCGGATGAACGATGATGGACCGCTTCCCGTCCGTGAATGCCTTGAAGGCGTATCTACTGTTCGCAAGACATAAGTCGCCGAGTACTGAATTTTCATAGCAAAACACGAACCTCGTTTTAAAGGTGCAGCAACATTGTGTTCTTCCACTTGTGATTGTATCGCTTGAAGGTCTTCTCTAGACTCGGCGAGAAGCGTATGGAGCTCCTCATTATCGGCCTTGAGGATCTCATTGTCAGAGACTAACGACTCCAACACCTTCATAATTTCCGAGTCCTCAGGTATGACTGAGCTAGAGTGCTGGGGTTGGATATTAGAAATTGTGTCATTTCGTTTGTGAACAACCCTTACCGGGTGATGAAGACTTTCCAAGCGAGAGCGGACATCCTGTAGTAGAGATTCTGACGATTCTAATCGTTGCAACCGTCGAAGCTCAAGGTCAGCTTGTAGGCGACGGACTTCAGCTTGTAGTTTATCTGAATCATGGGCAAACTGTCAAAGAAGCATGATTTTGAGAAAATGAAGGATTCCCACCAGTACGGTGCTTGAGTGCTGCAATTCGTGCTTCTGCAGACTTTGCTCTCTGTGCTTGACTGTCTCGCTCTTGCCGCAGGTCGTCATTCTCTTGCAGGGCAACACTTAGTCGAGAATCAATCCCTACAGTGCGTGCTTGATGTGCAGTCAGGCGCGTCACTGACGCTCGAGCTTCCTCAAGGTCCTGAAGTACAGTCTTGTGTGATAACTCAGCTACTTCACTATTCAATAATGCTTGCGTTAATCGCTGGAAGTAAAGCGTCAGCACTACGCATTTTCCAAGGAAGACTCTGACCTTCTCCAGGATAGCATTATCATTGATTAGCTGGGCCACACGTGAATCGACTTCAATATCCACGTCTTGCGGTGACTCGTCTTCGAGGTCTTCCGAAGTCTGGCGTGGCGTATGCACATCAGACTAGTACGAAATTAGCCTCGGAGGCATGCTGCAACCAAAGTTTCGCGTACCTCGTGTCGACGGACGTACGCCTCATGCCGCTGCAGTAGAGCAGAGCCAACCTCTGCATTAAGTGTTTATGACCGCTCGCAGATACTACAGAGGGTATACATACCTGCACTGAGATGCAACCGTTTCTCGAGCTTCTCCTTCAGGTCAAGCCAATTCTTTGTCGCATTACACTCGGTGTTACCGCAGCAACAACATAAGTTCTGCTGGGACTCCAAGGGTGGTACTTGAGAGAAATTCATCAAAGCTAGAGTTAGGTCGTCGATATTACTACTAGCGTGGTGAAGGCTGCTTGTGTCCGGGGTAGCGGGACAATAGTCCGAGGCGGACTCCTCGTGCATATCGAGCTCGGTCGGTTGGATGTTAGGTAAAGAGTGGGTGGTCGTGTTCCAATGCAAGACGGTTATATATATAAATGCAGAATTCAAACAAGGTGCTCGGAATGGCAACCTCCGAGTGAGCAGCAACAACGTTAACTGTGTACCGTGGGAAAACCCTAGACCTGTCTGAACTTGGGTAAACCTCGTTATAGGTGTGATCTGCATCTAGATTTGAGAGCACGATCGATGGAGAACGCGCGGAAATGCAGAAATACAAGACGCCGCCAACAGGTCAACAAAATAATGATATATTTCCTATGTTACCCTATATCATGTGGCATTAGCAGAGCTAGTGCTCTGATCGCTGTGTAAAGTATTAACTGCGTAAACATGCCAATTAGAAGTACAAGATATGTTCTACAGGAAGCCCCGTGAAGAAACCAACATGCTAAAAGTCTAATCCAAGCCGACAATTTTTTGTACCAACTCGGATATCCAAGCAGCAATCTTCGACCAATGATTTCGATTGGGAGACAAGAACTGGAAGCTCGTCGTGAGGCCGTCCATGCACAGCTCGTCCAATTTCTGCCTCATGCTTTGAGCCGGACTGACTTCATCCACCGTGCTGAGCGTAGACATAGATGCCGCGCGGATCGCTCCTAGGCGCAGCGGCTCCTGTGCATTGCGGAAGATGCTCGATACAGCTCTGATGATTGCAGCGTTCGAAGAATTGGCGAAGGTGTCTTTTATCCTGTCCTGCAGGGTGTCATAGCTACAAATAACCATTAGCACGAGGAAACTAACCACATAAATAGGACTCACATCATTGAAACTGAGTCGGGGTGCATAGCCCCGATGTCAGCTAGCAAATTATACAAAATTTCAGACTCGGCATCGTCGCCTTGCGCAGTGGATAACATCGTGCACGCAAACGACACCGCGAGGAGTGCCGACATGCTATCTGTTAAAGATAGCAACTCGACCGAAACCCGAGGCACGAAGTCGTTTTTATGAGAGGTGTTACGTGCTGGTAAGAACTCCTCTCCTTGACATTCTTGTAGGAGCTGCACGTAAGATTCATGTGTGGTGGAGAAGGGGAGCAAGGCGATGAAGTAGCCAAGTGAATCTGAACACAGGCCCGAGGCGGGCCCTTGTGCATTTTGGGTCTCACACCGTGAGGTGACCGATAGCAAACTCCGCAGAACGAGCTCAGCAGATGATTTGAGGTGATTATGGCGGACTCCCTTGAAGATAATGGCTGCGAGTGCGAAGGAGAAACTGGAGTCGAAAGAGAGGCGGAGCACATTGTCAAGTTGGCAGACAGTATCTTCCAGTGGAGTGCGACCATCCAGTAATACATTAGGAATTGAACTACCCTCAAAAGCACCATGCAATTCCAGCGTCTCGACTGTCGCGCGCATGAGCTCAGCGGCGTCTGCGTAAAACGCAGTATAGCTCGATTGCAGTAGAGCTACAGCCAACCAGAAAAGCTGGCAGAGATATCGGGAACCTTCGGGGAGGGAAGGCACCACTTTACAAATACACCGAAGCATGCAAACCACTGCCAAGGTGTCGACTTCCGTGGACTGTCCCAACGCGGTCTTGAACGCCACCAGCATTTGATACACTAGATCGTCATCGACATCGGAAGTTGCAAGGGTGCCGACGACAAGGAAGGCGCGTGACTTAATGACCGCTGGTAGCTGGAATGCAGTTGAGGTCGCTAGACTCATCCAACGTGCGCGCCAGACATTGAGCAAGCCTAGCACATCATTAATATGAGCAATCCGCAATGCTAAACATGGGACTCACCGCCTGATCCGGACGTCACCTCCATCATTCGTACAAGCAGACGAGTCAAGGCTTCTTGAGAGTCAATCACTGCCTTATCGTTTGGAGGGTCATAATTAGAATATTCGGCGGTGCACGACTGGCGGGTGAGACCAAACAGTTGCAGGTTCTCCACTTTGATGAACTCGTCAATGAGAAGGCGTAAATCAGGTCCACTAGCTTCCTCCGCTCGTGCGAGGTACATAGACTGAAGGAAGTTCATGATCACCCCATATACCGACTTGCGGATCAACGTCTGTCCTGTGCCCGCGAGGAGTGTAACAATGTGGAAGATGTCGGGAATGTACAGCTGATCATATGCCGCCTGTTTCGAGTGGTTGCTGGCTACAAGTGCGAAACGAGCAAGGGTGGCGATCTCGTTCCAGTGGACATTCTCCGGCAGTGTCTTGGATGGTTTGAGGGAAGTTTTTCCAAGAACTTTTCGTAACTTGGCAAAAACTCTTCCCCTAACATTGATGGATGACAAGGCAGAAGCAGTCCTCGCGATGGTCTCACATCTTCGAGATCCAATGCCGCCGTCGGATGCAGCACGAATGAGCTCTTCGAGAACTATATTGACAAGAGTGGAGTCCAAACGGCCGACTTCCACCCAGATATATTTGTGGACCATAGAGCTTATCTATAATCACGTTAGCACTCAATACTTTGAAAGGCGTCTGAACTTGCCTCCATATCAGAAATGGTGAGATCAATCAATGAACGAATGCAGTCTCGCAATCTCGCTCCCGAGTGCTCGTACAACGAATGACTCGGATTGCAGAATAGTGGGAGGTTCTTTAACCAAGGACTCATATACTGCAAGCAGGTGATACGTTGGGCGGCGCTAGCCTTGTCCATGCCTGCGGATATGACGGAAATGAAATCGAGTGTGAGTTTCGGTGCAAAACCTGCCAGGCGGTCGCTCAGTCCGCTGATGAAAGTAGATATGTCTCCAGGTATAATTCCCGCTGTGTCGAATAAGAACGCTTGTAACAAATTATTCGGGAAGTCACTCACCTTTCGACGCAATGATGGGGTTCTTATCGTAGTCCAGATATGAACAGAGAGCACCTAAAAGATCATAGGCGGCTCCCCGAAGTCCCTCATCCTCCGATTCGATGCTCATCATGCCTACATGGAGCAGCGTTGCCGAGATATTGGAGAATCTCGGGAACCTATCCACACGGAGATCACGGATGTCCCTTAATTGGCTTTTGGCGGTACGAATGGACTGGAAAATTACGAGTCAGTTGTAGGAAACAGTTTTAGCGACTAGAAAGTTCTCACCTTGACGATGTTATCGCGCTGTGATGAAGAGAAATACGACGTCACACCCTGCTTGCTTCTGCGGATGATGAATTCGTAGGGATCGAGACCAGTGGATACATTATAGGCATCGCTGACATCCGCAAGAGAAATGATCTCTGTCGACTTGCAGGTCAAGTACGGAGAGATGACAGCTGCTCGTATCTATAATGCGAAAACTCAGTTGTTGCCTCGTAGTTGGGAAAACTCCATACCGAAGTAACCCGGACGTGAGTCTTTCCAACTTCCATAGTGACTGGCATGCGCATCTCATGGGCTTGCCGCATCGTGACTTCCGTATAACCAGTGCTTTCTTCCTGCTCCAAAGAGGCTGGTGAAACGATATGAGAAAGAAGCTTCTATGCAGATCACGATACACTTACTTGGATATTGAAGCGCTGTAAGACTCTCCTGTGGGATATACTGCAAGAGTTCAGACACGGACGAGCAGGCCCTCACGCCAGAGAGCATGGTTCCTACACAAAGAGGTTCGTAAGTCCATTGGGGAAAAGTAAACCGTCTCTACCTGACGAAATATTGTACATTCGCCTCAGATATTTCTGGGTGAGCGAATTGGGGTTGAGGATATACGAAGTCTGAAAACGTTGTCGGATGTCAATCGGAATGAGTTGCGAGCAGGTGGTTAGCCATTGTGCTGGTATCTCTGATGTCGAAGTGAACGAGGTGCAATCCAAGACGACCTCAAACTTCCGGTTCTCATAAGCTGGCGAAAGCAATGTCTATCATGCAAACATTTTCAGTGCGTATCGGTGAAACGTTACCAACCTCGCGCACCTTAAGGCTGTGATACATCAATAACTCTATGTCCAGAGCTTCGACATCGATCTGGCATACTCGCAGAACGAACACAGCCGGGAATTCCTGTGTCAGTGTGTCAGCGACTACGAAGAAAATGAATGCATAATACTGACGGGAGGAATATCCGCAGGTACAAAAATGTTCCGGACAGATTCAATGCTGCGGTGAGCACAGCGATTCATCAGGTCAATAAACTCCCGGTGCTCAGAGCTAGGATGCTGAGAAAAACGAGGAACCTCGGGAACTTCTTGTAGCTCGACGAGTAGATTGCAGAGATGGTCCCAAGCGCGCTTTGCATTAGCAGTCGAAGCGTCTTCTTCTCCCGAGGAATTCAGTTTGGCGTAACTGAGCAACTCTTTTCCGATCTTGTCGGCATGCTTGTCCAAAAAGCGATGCAGAACGATGGTGTCAGTATCATCCGCTGTCGTACCCAACCACTCAGTGGTTTCTTCGTCAACAGCAGTAACAGAGAATTTCTATGAATGGTAAGGCAAATGGAAAAAGTAGTGAATTGCTAGACTAACATTGACTTCGCTCAGATAACGCGTGACGTTCGTGATGTTGTCTGTCAGGAACGGATTCAAGCAAGTCATGTGGGCCTCCTTCCCGAAGAAGATGTTGTTCGCGAGGTTTTGCATGACCTTTGCTATCACCATCAAACCGCGGCGAATGACTCCGCCATCATCTTTGGGTACCGCAACATCAACAATTTCGGGGGCAACGATGGCTGGAGAAATGAATCTGCCCATAATTTAGTATGACCTGGCTTGCTAAGATGCATGGGTACTGACCGAAGAAATATAAATGCACCAAGAGCGGCGAACTTCGATTCCGGCCAGACTTGATAGCTAAAACTTTTTCAGCCCTCTTTCACCCTTTGATAAGGGAATACTACTTACACTGATTTCGCAAGATGAGCGCAAACTTCCCGGAACATCCTAGAAGGAAGGCAAGGTAAGAAGACAGCGGACGCGTTGTTGGTTGTGTCATCACGCACGGTGGTAGGGTAGGGACCGAGGAACTAATGATATCGAGGAAAGACGAAGCAACTAGCTCGACATTCCTCTGATTCTGTTCGAGCTTGTCTGCGCCAGCCTTGGCAGGGTCTAGATCATATGCATGACCCGGGGGCATGGATATCATATTCTTGATGAGAGGGACGATCAGACCCCTCAAATAGTTGTACCCATGTATCCGCGCAAATGCAGAGAGGAATCGAGTGCAAGTTGAATTTCCTCGGAAAAGATCCGCGTCGCTAGCTGTGTAACTCCGTGAGTGGTTGGTTTCGAAGCGATGGAGATCGATTTACTAGTGTGAGCGATTTCTCGATCGATCATGGTCTTCAACAAACCAATCAGGGAAGCTCTCGTGTCGAATATGTTCATGAGCACAGAAATCATCATGTCGACCTCATTAGCAGGACAGCATTCGCAAATTACCATCGCAAGGACCATCTATCAAGTGCGTTAATAATGATCACGGTACTAGATAAGTTAGCCCTACGTCTGATCCTTTGACAAGCTATATGCAAGTGAACCTTAACTTTGCTCAGAAGGAGGGGAAGGAATGCGAACGCACCTCCCGCAATTGATTTCGCCGAGCTTGCAATTCCGGATTTCCTTGAGCCTCGAACTTGGTGCCCTGTCCAAGCACTCGAGCAAAAACGTGGACGAAGATAGTCCGCTTCCTGATGTCGCTATCATACGCAGTTGCAATGCAATGCTTGACAGCATTCTCAGAGTTTGAGATCACCAGGTGCGAGAGCCCTGTGATGACCATGTCGCGAACATCGGCTTCCCTCTGAGAAGCTTGCATTTTCTGAACGCAATATCAGCCACCGATAAACCATTTATATCATCATGGCACTAACCTTCTGCAGAGAAGGGACATCGGAATTACTATCGGAAGCCTTCGATTTTATTAGCATCGCTTCAGGACCAACAGCGTTGATCAGTGCTTACTAGCGCCTCAGGCCGACAAATGTCCAAAGCTCTCATCAAAACATACGAGTATCGTATGAACAAGCGTGAAACCGCGTGACCAGAATCATCACCATCATTGGAATTGTTCTCGATCAGCTGGAGTTTCAAGCGCTCCAGGAGTTTTACGACTGTGCGAAGAGAGGCCACGTTCAACTCATACTGGAATTGAACAGCATCGGGGTCATTGTTCTGTGATATAACTGATGAGAGACTACTTTTAATCCAGAGCTGGATGGACATACCATCAATGGATCCTGGAACCAATCCATCACGATATCGACGATACGATTGCGCGATAGGTCGTCCTTGCGAAAGGTCAAAGTATCGGTGCGATCGCAGATACTATCACAGAGCGCACAAAACTTGACCCTTATCCGATACGAAACCGGATCACTGAACCGCGAAATAAATTGAACAAGGACATGCAGGATTGACCCAAGATCGATGCTTAGAGCTTCATCAGGCGGCATTTGTGCGTTCTCGACAAGCGATTTCAAGACCGAGATCAACTGCAAATAATGAACCCCTGCATGCCATTCGATGGTCATGAGTGAACTCGCACCTGATCCAAAAACA
>PVYE01002844.1:3638-25314 GCA_002995055.1 Rhizopogon rudus | reverse complement strand
GCTCTCCTTGACGAAGGCCTTCAAGTAAGGCATCTCTTCGAGCAGCTCAAGTGTCATAGGTTTGTCGACGTCGCCAGCGCGAACACGGTACTGCTCCTCCCTGATTTTGGCCAAGATGTCGGGCTGGTCTGCCAAGTGCTGGAACCCGTAAATCAACCCGCTACTCATAGCATCTTGCGACGCGAACAAGAACGAGAACACGACCATGGCCATCTCGCGGTCGCTGAAATCCTTACGGCCCTTGTACCCTGGGGCCTCCATCTCCTTGACCCATTGGTCAAGCATGCATTCAGGCTCGCAGCCATTGGCGATGGCGGCTTTGGCTCTGGACGCGGCAAGTTCCAGCCACTTAATGGCGACCTTACGGGCTTGAATAGCTCCATATACCTTGGTACCAGGGAAGGCGAAAGGGAAATTGACAAGTTCGAGAGCGCGCGTGATGTACCAGTATTTCTCGTTGATTTCAACAGCACCTTGCTCGGGGATGTGATTGCCGCAGAAAACACGGAGGGAAGTGTGCATGTTGAGGTCGCGCGCGGTCATCATGATAGCTACGGGTGAAGGATCTTTTTGCGCGGCTGCAAGCCATTCGTTCAAGTGTTTGCGAGCAATGGAGTCCATGATTCCGATGTAGATACTGGAGGACGATATATTTAGGACAAGTAGTCATAGCGATTGATGATACACACCTGAGGGCTTTGCGGGTGAAAAGAGTGTTTAGAACCCTGCGGTACTCAACGTGAGTTTTGCCGGTGAGGAATACCCAATTGTCGGGCATGAGAATTTGCTTTGCTGAATGCACAAGGCAAGGTTCAGCGAAGCCAGGAGAGTTCAAAATCTTGCGCGAAAACTCATTGGAGGAAGCCATAACGATGAAGCTGAGGAAACATTGATGTTCAGTGAAAGAAACTGACCACGATCAAATCAGACCTACATGTTAAACACGCTTATAGCACTCAAGGCGCCTGAGTTCCACTGTTTCATGTAGCCTTCCATGGTGGGCTTCATTGAGTCGGCAAACTTGCCGATGACGGGGATCGTCCATCTATCACCAGGCAACTGTTTTTTCTTGTACCGGTAAACGGATTGTTCAAGTATGAGAAGACCACCGAGTATCGCGGCAGTGGTATAAAACCAAGTTGCTGACTTTGATGTGGAAGTGATAAAAGATGGAATAGGAATGTCAACGAGTGAGATGGAGGTGGAAGAAGGAATTGGCGCGACGGAGGATGTGAATTGCCGAAGAAAGGACGCCATAAGTGGAGATAGGCTACCAGAGAGGAGGAGAAACTCTTGGAATTATAATCTGCCAGCAAGGTAAGGACGGCGGCAAAACGATGGTTGTAGTAGCAAAATCGCTTAAGCTGGCTTTAGGAAAAAGGTTGCAGCCAAATAATTACCAAATAACTTCTATTGGCTCCCAAGAAAATCAGCCGATGGGACCAACGCGCCCCTTAAGCTGGCCTAAAGATGGACAATTACCCATAGCGGAAGACCGTGGCTAGTCTCCTGTCGGCAGACCAAATGAAAGACAGTCGTTCCTTCTTTATGTATGGACCGCCACGAGGATAAGCAAGAACTACTTGTTATTCAACCTTGAAGAATACACGAGATCATCGCGAACTAGGCAACTGGAAATCCTTCAACCACTCCATGACAAAAACAATCATCTCCCCATGAATTTTCCGTATCTCTTCTGGCTCTTCACTGATGTTCTTCAATCCGTACTCATCATAATGATGAACAGCATCTATGCGGCATTCCCCGCCATCATCAGATGCACACATAACATCTGCACTGCCAACGTACCTGGAATGAGCTTAAAAGGTCGGAGGATCGTATCTTCACGATCAGCTGCGTAAGAGCTATGCGGTGTACACGGTCTCCATGGATCGACTTTGTACAAGGATCAGCACGTCGCAACTGGATAGAGTGATAGCAAAATATATTTACCCTCGCCGTCGATGATGGCTAGTCTGTCAGCAGCAATAACGAAGTCACCCAATGCATTCACTGCAGTTACGTTAGGCATGGGCGGCACCGTGAAATGCTTTCCAGCTGGGTATGCCTGGTCAAAAGTCCATGTAAGGTCATCCACCGCTGCACGAGCCAACGCCGAACCCACCTGTTTGCAAATCTTCGAGGCGTAATCCAGTGTCATCAACCTGGACACGATTTTGGGGTGCGCTGGATCAGGGGGAGCGGTCTATCGAGAAGTGCGGTTTGTGAACCACTCCATTAAAGTAAGCTATCGTTTGACACTCACCGAGAAGAAGCCCCATTCCGTGCAAACCTGGAATAGCCACAACCGCCATTCCTGGTCCAAGCCGGTGTCCAAGAACTTGCTGTCATCATAGGTACCAAAACACTACGCATTTCTCGTCAGAAAGAAAACTCGACACGGAAAGACCGAGTTAACTTACATCCTCCATAGACGTATCGCATGTTGAAACGTAATTCTACTGGTGCTCAGAAAATCATATCCTACCAGCCGGATTGAGAGGCACCTACCTCTTTGATATAATCAGCGTAGTTCAGAATGGATAAGTCGACCTTCCCGGCATCATGAAGACCGAGCCGCTCTTCATCTCCGAGAGGTAACAACGAAATGATGCTGTCATTTCCGAACCTAGGCTTGTCCAAGAAAGTACAGAACTCGTCAAATTTGGTGCTCCCTACGGCAGGGTCCCAGACTTTGGCCTGCCAGTAACCAAGAGGAGCCTTTCAAATACAATCGCACTGTCAACGGCCGTGTAGACGATTCACAGACTGGCTAGAGGGACATACCTCCAAAACGGAAACGAAATCATCGTCGTGGGCAAGATCCTGGAGACCAAACAAAGATTTGACATATTGCTTTATGTAGGGGAGTTGAATGAGGGCGTCGATTGCTGTGGTAGTGCGTTCGATGTGGCCGATGCATGTGGGGTCCGCGGCATTTCGAATGATATCATAGTATTCCCAGTTTGATAACGAAGCGTGCGTCACGCCTATCAGGAAGTCAACTCGTAGACATATGAATATGCTTTTATGAGACCTACCACTAGAAGCGATGGAACCGTAGACGAAGTCGGGGTATAGTATCTTCATATGCGCCGCGCGAGCACCGGCATACGAACCCTAGTAGTGCGGGTGAGGAACGCTATATTACTCCGACTGCGACGCCTTACACCATAGTATATCCACGGAGTATTTGGAGCCGTTAAATCCTCGTCAATGCCAGGAAACGTCACGTTCGTCATGAAATGAGCCGAGTCAGCGGCAGCTTGATCATTGTTCAGCCACCTACGCTCCTTCAGTTCTCGAATGCATACAAGCGAACATGGAGTAGCCCACCTTAGGTTGTCGGTGGACAGGTCTGAGACGGGTATAGACTTGCCTGAGCAATGAAAGCGTCAACTACGCGGTACTATAGTTGTCGCACTGGTATAATCTTAACCCACCATAATAACGGTGCTCAAGCACAACTCCAACTCCTCCTGTCGCCTTCGCCAATATCTCAACGATTCCAGTGTCCAAGAAGGGAATGCGATCTTCGCCACTCGTCTCGCCACCATCCAAAACAATCACAGGGCCACCAGAACCTGGGGTATAATGACGGGTATTGATCCAGTACCGCTGCTCGAATTTGTCCGACGACTTTGAGAAATGGTCTATGGGCTGTGTGAACCACTGGTCCGGGAACTCGTTGGGTTCTTCGGTATGCGCTATAAATCCAGCAGCATTGCCGTCCTGCACGACTAGACCGGGCGTCGTATGATGGCTTTGGTTCGTAAGCTTTGAATTCTCTCTGGCCATTTCTCGGCTGGCTAGCCTCCAGAGGTTGACTCCTTGAGCACCATGAGCGCGGATGTAATCTGCTCCACTGGGAGATGCTGCGTTAGCTGCGAGGAAGAGAGTTGAAGAAAAGAGAACGACGGCCAGTCTCATCGTGGCCCTTGCTGAACACTGAATGCTTACACAAGGTCGGCTTAAGGATGAATAGCAGGGAAACGTGGCTACTAGCTTCTAACTCGGCCTCTAACTCGGACGATATGGTAGAACGTGGAATCTGTACTCATGTCAAATGCCAAACAATTTAAATATGTACATTCTGTATTTGTTCTGGACATATGGTACATACTATACGCAACCTACTGATTGAGGCTCTACAATTTACCCCCCATCAGCCACGCTCGGTCACGTTTTGCTTACGGCGGGATTTGCTGGTAAGACCAGAAATAACAGCCAGAAGCTAAAAGTGACTCGTGAATAGGTTTTCACTTGGGAATGAGTAGACGTTTGTCGCTCCACATGCTGGTATGTACGTCGCGGCGTACGCATCGGTGATATCTTCCCACCTCAACTTGATCAAAGGTGTTGCTAAGGAGAGTGTACGGTTCAGTTCCAAGGACTGCCTTTATTTGCATCGAAAAAAGAGAGCGGTGGGCGTTACCTGCTCGATATGAACTAGAACCGTGGCATTAAATAGAACGAGATGTGGCGGTCGAGTGACAATGAGTCATGTATCCCGTGCGAGGATGTCCGAGTCTGTTGTTCAGCAACACAATATCGCGCTCTAAAAGCCGACATAAGTCCCCCGTCAAAATGACCATCGCCCATGGTGGGTCCTATGACATCATGTCGCCTTTGACTGGGAATAATTTCACAAATAAGGAACTGAAGGTGGTAAGTACAGCATGGCCAGACGCGAAGAAGACTCGAGGTTTTGGGAATGAGCCGCGTGAGTGGGGGCTAGACTCAGTATGGTAGTGTACAAAAATAGGATCTTGCTTCAACAGCAAGGCGGTATTGGTCCTATTGGAACTTTGTGGAAGAGACAATGATTGAGTGCATCCTCGGTTAAAAAATCATCCTCGACAAGATACGCCTTATATTGGGCAAAAGCCCCGAGGCGTTGGGGTAGGTCCGTCGGAGATTGGTCGATGGTGGTCGAGACTCATAATGAATCTGGCGCGCAACATTGATACCTAATACAGAAGGAACGACTATCTTCATTTTATTAGGGTCTGCCTGCGGGAGACTAAGGCTCCTATAGACCTTGGACAAGTCGTTCTTAAACTTAAGTTACTCTGAGGTTTGATCCATGTTCTGCGAAGCGGAGTTGAAAAAAAACTTCGCTGGCGCTTCCCAGACGAACCTTGCCAGTTAGAGCAGCAATAATCCGTTCTAGTCTCGGATGCCCGTTGTTCGGTGATGACGCGAGTTGGCAATATATAATGACGCCGCTGTAGCGTAGAGGATCTACATAAAGAAGGGATGTCCCGCCTGTCTGTCTTTGGGAGTAGTAGGAAAGACACATACAGAAGACCGTGGGCCCTGGGGGCGTAATTCGCGTAATGGACGTGACAGAACGTGTTTCAACACGATGCCGACGGGATGGATTGGACCGAGTTCTTCACACCGGAACTAAGTTAACAAAGATGGCAAGGAACGGCGAGAACGGCGAGGGAGCATCAGTGTAATGCCAGCAAGAGTAGAGTAGGTAAGTAGAATACCCGAGTCGACGGCCGGAGATTCAAGCTTCAAGTTCAAGGCACGGCGATGAGCGTCCCGAGAGTCCCGAGGCCAATGGGAAGGATAGTGACGTCAAAGGTCTAGATGTGCCCAGAACGATGACATCAGACCTCGTGACGGTGAAAAGAGATTAGCGTAGTCACAGGCGTCGTAGCAAGGACGAACGAAATCTTTTGGACAAAAGGTAAGTTAGATCCTGACTTCCAACATCCGACCACATGCAATGAGCGACAACGATTTCTTCACCAGCGTTCCCTTCTCTGCTCAACAATCTAGAACTCATCCAACAGATCAAGAGAATGTCGTCTCCTTTGCTCAAGCCATAGCAAGTCGCTTCGGTTCTTCTGATCTCCTCACGGCTCGTCTTCTCCCTGACGAACAACAACAACCATCTTCTCATCAACCAATCTCCATACCAAACCAACAACAGCTATCCATTCCTTCTCATTCCCCTATAAAATCAATAGATTCAACCACGTTTACCCCAGTTACCCCCCAAGACCTCCCTTCGTATCTTGCAGACCCCTCCACTCTCATCCTAGATATCCGTCCTCATGCCACCTATACAGCTGCACGTATCCACCGTGCCATTTCCCTCAGCATACCAAGCACCCTCCTCAAACGTCCCCTTTTCGGCCTCTCCAAACTCGTCCAGATGCTCCCTTCCCAATCTGCCCGTTCAAGATTCGCTGTCTGGCCAACTGCAACCCAAATTCTCGTATACGACGCAGACTCCATATCCGTCCCAGACACAAGTAATATAGCCGGTCTCCTCAGAAAATTTCGTGCGGAGGGTTTCACCGGCGACCTCGTTTGGGTCAAAGGCGGTTTCCAGGCTGTGTGGAGAGAAGCACGCGATTGTGCCACTACAGAACACCCCAGTCCTGATGAAGACGATCCAGATGGCACCGCCTCCTCCTCCTCTGGTCCACTCCGCACAAAGCATCTTCCAAAAGCTGCTTTTTCACTTACTTCAACTACCGCTGCAGGTGCCGCTTCCGGCTCCCCTTCCTTCATAAACGCCGCCAACCCTTTCTTCGATACCATCCGCCAGAACGTCGAACTAAGTCACGGCATCACAGAACGCATACCCCTCCGTCTTCCCAGGCGTATTCGCAGACGCATAAGTGACCTCCCTTTTCGCTGGCTCCAAGATATCGCTCGCCGTTCTGCCCTCCGTCCCTCCCCCTCCTCTTCTAGCCTAGAGAGCGGCAGCGAAAGCTCAGATGACCCCCACGAATCAGACCCAGACTCTAATGATCCAGACGTCGAAGAAGGCGCCGAGACCCTTGCTATGCAGTTTTATCGTATAGAACTGGCGGAGCAGAGGCGTCTGAGAACCGTCATGGAGCATCATGCCAGGGAGAGCGAGGTCAGCGCTTATGCTGCTGCTGGACAACCTTATACTTTGGGCAAGGACGGTGAAGGCGTCATTAGCGTCGGTGCACGTGCCATCGGTGCGGGCGCAAAGTCTGCTCCTCCCACACCCCTCCAGGGTGCATTTCCATTTAGCATTACTGCGGGCGTCGAGAAAGGAGCCAAGAATAGGTGGGTGCTTCTGTTCTGTTCCATCACCGGTCACCGATATGACATGGCGCTTGCTGAGCGTTGCGGGGCCCCATTCACGTCATCGCTTGGTGTTCTGATTAATGATCTTGCGTTGATCCATATATGCTGCCCGCACTTCCTCGCGGGGTAGCTGGACATTGGTGATTGCTCCCGAGATCGCTGATTCGGATGATGCCTGATACACTTCATCCCTTGTCGAGCTTTATTTCTTACCTATGATGTTTTGTCTGCTCCCCGTCTCCCAAATCAAAGTCTAACTCAAACTCGCTCTCAGGTACAACCACATATGGCCCTTTGAGCATGCTCGTGTCCGTCTCCACGATGGACGTCACCAGGGGTCGCATCCCGGACCAAAGCGAGACAAGAAAGTCGCTTCTGAAGGTACAGTTGGTGGAAACACCGGCACCCCGCCTGAATCAGGCTCTGCATCTGCATCACAATCAGCCACAGCTCCGGAAGATAGAAATCAGGATATGCTCATGAGCGTCGATAAACTTCCCATTCGTACTCCAATTCTGGCTCCCCCGTCTGCGATCCCGATGACACCGTTCCAACACACTGCCTTCTATACACCCGCCTCCGTCCCTGCGACGCCCTTCAACGGCCCTCCCTCTGCATGCGGAGGCGTGCCGATGACACCATTCCGCCCCATCCCGCGTGGCACTGGCGGAAACGACACATACTTCCCAACCATGCCCCCTTTCCAACCCATCCAAGAAATCCCAAGGATAGCTCCGATCCCAGAAGATGCACCTATGAAATCGCCCCCGCTTCGGCTTGGCGCACTGCGAACCGGAGGCTTTCTGTCGCCTCCTGCGTTATCAATGGGTGCCATGCCGAAATCCTCCTCGCCTCTCAGTACGGTTCCGAGAGCAACTTCACCGCTGGTACTGTCTTCCTCGTTCCCACCTTCTAATCGAGAGGGGTTCAATTTGACGTTGCCTGGTGGTGCGAGCCAGGTGCGTGGACCGCCACAGTTCAACCTCGCTGTGATCCCTCCGTCCATGCAAGACAAACCGAGCGAGCCGACCCCTGTGGACGACTACGTGAACGCGTCATACGTGCAGCCCCTAGGCACTCGCAAGCGGTACATCGCGACGCAAGGCCCGTTACCCGCGACCTTCGTCGACTTCTGGACGTGAGTCTTTCCTTCCTTACCTTGCTTTTTTTTGTGAGATGTTGATAAAAAATCGACATGTAGCCTTGTCTGGGAGCAGAACGTCCACGTGATCGTAATGCTCACGCGCGAGATCGAGAACTCGATGGTTAAATGCGGGACGTACTGGACAGACCTGACCTACGGGCCCCTCCAGCTCCAGCTCCTCAGCACGTCCCCGCCCATCTCGCCCTCAGCGCACACCAGCTCCGCGGACGCCGGGTTCTTCTTAGCACTGCGCGAGCGCGACAACAATGGCCCTACGCAGCAGCCGAGCATGATCGTGAGGACATTCGCGCTCAGCCATCGCGGCTACCCAGGCGTGCCCCCACGGCGCGTGACGCATCTGCAGTACCTCGAATGGCCCGATATGAACGTGCCCGAGGACCCACGCGGCGTGTTGGAGCTCATCAAGCGCGTCGAGCGAGCTGTGCAGGAAAGCACGCCCGGGCCGTCTCCTTCTGGCTCGAACTCGCACTCGGAGTCTGTTTCTACGGGCTCGGGCTCGGGCTCGCTATCGCCGTCGAGTGCGAGTGGTGGGTCGCCTGGGAGAAGCCATCATGAGCGCGGGGATGGCTTTTTTGCGTCCCCGCCGCTGGGCGATGCTGGTACGAGGAGGAAGAGCGGGAGGAGGGGGTGGCGGCATCCTGAACTGGACGCGAAGACGGGCGTTGCTACGTTTGCGCTTGGATGTGCGCCGCCTGTGCTGTTGCATTGCTCGGCAGGGGTGGGCAGGACGGGCGGGTTTATTGCCGTGGATGCTGTGTTGGATGCGGTTAGGAGAGAGGTTAGCCAGAGGAGGGAGACTAGAGCGCGTGCGCGTGTTGCTGTTGCCTCTGTGGGGAAGGGGAATGTAAGTGTGGTAGAGGGGACGGAGAGGGAGAGCGGGACGGAGAGTGGTGGGATGAATCTGGATGCGGATGCGGACGAGGGGAAGGAGAGGATGATAGGAACTGTCCCTCTTGTCATGGGCGACCGCAAGAAAGCTCGCCGCCATCATGCGCACAAGGACGAAGGCAAGAGTGGCGAGACGAGCTCCTCAGAGTCGCTTGTTGTCCACGTGCCCGTTGCAAATTCTCCCCAGGACACAGATGTTGGCGAACAGACCAAGGATGTGACAGATACGAAGTGGCAGAGCTCGACGAGGGAGTGGGCTGAGCAGGTTCTGGATCAGACCCATTCGGGCAAGGGAGAGAGGGAATTTCCACCTTTGCCCCTCTCGTTGGGTGTTTTGCCTGCCCATAGTCGTCGACGCTCGCCTGACAGCAGGTCGAATAGCAGTGGGCCATCTACGTTGAACTCTGCCGACGATTCTGTGGGCAGCGGCAGTGGCGTCGGTAATAAAGCAGGGAGTCGGTCTGGGTCTGCGAGGAGTGGTAGCGGTGTCTCAGGAAAAGGCAGCAGCGGCACTGGAGGTGCCCCGCCCCCTTCCTCTGTTTCCACCTCTCAATCTGGGTCTCGATCTCATTCGGGTCCTGGCTCTATCTCAGCTTCGAATTCAGGCTCTGGGACCAATACCTCATCCAACTCCAGTTCTGGCTTTTGGAGTAGCTCCGGCGTGGAGTCGTCAGGATTCATGGGCCTCATGCGTGCTCGTCTGAGAGACGACAGCTCTGTGACCTCGCTCTCGAATGTTGGTTCTGACTTTTCGAATGACAAGCGTCGGATGCCGCTGCGTCAGCCGACGGCAGTGCTTATTGGCAGCGAGGACGAAGATGCCATGGACGTCGATCGCCCTGCACGCTCTGTATCTGTGCCACTGCGAGAGACCAGGAGCAGTGCTGTCGCTGTGTCGAGCCAGTCCAGTGCCTCCCCCGCCGTCAATTCAAATATGCGTACCCACTACACCATCGGCTCATCTCCTGTCGCGAGTTTCTCTACGCCTGCGCTTCCCACTACCAGTGGGGCAGCTCGGGTGGCATTTTTAGACCCTGCCTCGTGTGCGAGCTCCAACCCTAGCTCGGATGACTTGAGTCCCCCAAGAGAGTTTGAAAGCGGAGGGAGCGCAGATGCGGAAGGCGCGAGCGGGAAGAGCAGTCAAGTTTCACCAGACGACTCAGAGGAGAATGGAGCGTCATCAGGGAAGAAGAACTGGTTGAAGGTCACTGAGACAACCCTTGCAACAGATCAGGAGAAGACATCCAAGTCGAGCAGTGCCGCTAAACCGATTGAGTCCACCGAGTCCACGAAGGCGAAGTCTACTGGCGCAGAAGGCGGCGCTGGCACCGTGCCGTCGTCACTGCAGCCTGTGCCTGAAGTCGTTCAGCACAAGATACCTGATGCCGAGCTGACGCCATCTGAGCTGGACCAACGTGCAGCGGGTCACGCTGTGATCGATTACAAGCTTCCACGGCAGCTGCATCAGGACTTGTCCCCCGCCCCTTTGATGGCGCATACAAACCCCATCTGGACAGTCGTGCAGGACATGCGCGAGCAGCGGATGAGCCTTTGCCAGAGCTTGCGACAGTACGTATTCGTACATGCAGCGGTGATTGAGGGTGCCCTCATGATCCTCGATGAGGAGAGAGAAATATGGGGGGAATATTCAGAGAGCGATGAGAGTCCAGAACCACTAGATGGCGGACGTAGGTCGGACGACAGCGATATCCGCCAGACTCCCTTAATGAACATGGGTAGCATGGAGATCTCTCGCATGGGACGGAATCGAAGTACGCGCGATCGGACGCGCTCGTTCCCGCCGATTGGTGGCCGGAGCTCAGTCAGCAGTAGCTGCGGCAGCCAGATCCCTCGCACGACAACCTCCTCTGTCGTTTCATCTTCGCCATCGAAGTGGAAACGTGGCCCTAGCCCCACTGAGCTTCTCAAAGAAGACAAATCCGGTGCAGTATCGACAGCAAAGCGCCCCACTTTCCATCATAGGATGCCTAGCAAAGAGCAAGCTTTTATCGCCTCTGACTTGACTGGTGGCGCTCCACAGGTTTTGTTGAGTAGGAGGATGTTAAATCTCGCAAGTGGGAACATGACCCACCTAGGACCTATGGCACCAGGACAGGGTGAACCATCTGCCACTGCAACATAGAGATTTACGAACCATCGGAGGTAAGTCTGCGCGCTGGTTTACCCTTGATCTGTTCATGAATGGTGTCTGTAGCTTTTCATCTTCGACGCGGCCGATATATCTTCTCCAGCTTCTCCCCGTCTATTCCCACTTCCAGCCATACACCATTACTCCGACGAGCTAGCAGGCTAGCTTGCAGTTGCACCAAATTTCTAATATCTATGATACGGAAATGATACAATCGAGAAAAGATATCACTTACAACGCCACTATGCTACCCTTGGGCTTTGAGATGTTCCACAGGTATATCGCTTTCCTAGTTTTTTTTTAAATGCCCCATTTCGATATAGACGTACAACCACTCACTGTTTTGTTAAGATTATTCCCAACATACTCTCCTGTATCCATGCCCCACCGCTGCCCTATGTACCATTCCTGGTTATCTCTAGTTTTAACGTCGTGTTCGTTTGTGTTCAATGTGTTCGCAAAGAGTGCGCCCCAACCGACCTCGCCTAAGTACTGTCGTGGCACCACCCAGCTCCACACTTCTCTGTTCCACGACACCTGGCTCGTTTGTTCAGTTGTGGAGTCGAGTGGAGCTTACCAGCGCGCATTATTGACCGATAAAAGCCTGACCCTCCGCGAATTCGCAAAGGCTGCTGGAAATATTTCAAGGGTTGGTGGCAACGGGTCAACCATCAGTGAGCTCCACCCGGGGACACCTTCGAGAAGAAATTTGTACCGATCCCCCTCCCCAAAGAACTTTAATTGATTTTCGCGGGAGCCAACCAACCATGTGTTGTGGCACGCAAATAATAGGGTGTCGAAGGAGACACGTCAACATTGGCAATCAACATATTATCAGTAGGCGATAAGGCCGTACTTTTTTGAGGTCTAACGATGTGCATTACGCGGAAAGTGGCAGCCACTAGTACACGAAGCGAAGGCGATGCGCAAGTTGATGGAAGTAGTACGGGAAAGAAGATGACGCAACCGAAAAAGGCGAGCCTATCAGGGGGGAGTTCTAATTTTTCCCAACCTTGCTGGAGCAAGGAGATTATCCGATAGGGAGGGTTCGGAGTCTTCGGACCAAATTTCATTCATGCGGAACTTCAGATTAGTTTCAAACAGACGGACAACAAATTTCCTTGTTCATTTATTGTTTTTCCTTCCTGTGAAGTGCGTAGACTACATGTGTAAAATGAACAGTACTATTGGTCCACATCGTGGTTGCCTCCTTTTCCGTTGTCTTGAGAGAGTTCCCCAACCTGGCAGGGATGCTTCGTTGGGATCACCTGGCCCTTCTAAAAAAGAAAATTCTGTCGAACAACAGCAGGTTGAGTCAGTAGTTAGAAATTAGGATCTTGACTTCTGGGACAACAATTAACATTGCAGAGGAAATCGTTTGGCTGCAGAAGTGCGTGTTGATAGCACTGAGTCTGAAACGCCACCGTCGGAATCCCAGGCCGGTAGGGCTACATCTCGATGAGATTACCTGGCCCTCTAAATGTCCGTTGAACAGCCGTAGATCGAGTCAATAGTTGTGATCTAGACAACCTGAAGACGTCAACAAGTCATCATGCAAAGGAAGTCTTTTGGCTGCAGAAGTATTCATAGCACTAAAGCGCAGTCGTCGGCATCCCGGTTGCTTCCATGAGATCGCATGACTTCCTCTAAATGTCCGTCGAACTGCAGCAGATCGCGTCGGTAGTTAGAGCTCAGTACCCGAAGGGGTGACTTCCAGGGCAGCCAGTTAACACGAAAAGAAGTCGCTTGGAGAAGTACGTATTGATAGTACTGATGCTGGGAACAGCACCATGCTTGCCTAGTCTCCTGTTATAGTCAGATTTGAGCGAAGGAAGACAGTGGTTCCTTCTTTGTAGTGCTTGCCCGACTTGTAGATATCTGCCACCTGGATGAACAATGGATCGAGTTCGGTCAAACCAAACCTGTCTGAGACTGAACGTGATGCTCTGAGGAACCTGCTAGATAGACAATATAGACGAGTGAAGATAGTCGTTCCTTCGGCTTATCCAGTGTTCACCGCCAATCTTGCGAAGGCTGAAGAGGGGAAACTCTGGATGGCTGGAAGCTTGAGGAGAAAATCGGCCATCGACTCGGAGGTTGGGGCCACGATGAGGAATACATGTTTGAACTTTGTAGAGGGCTCAGGGATGGTGAACGCGTATGCGCCCAGCCAACAAAATAGCACTTGGTAGGATTTCCGTTTGGATATCCAATTTTATGTGGAGCATTCCATTTCCATTCACTAGCAGGCTGCGGTGACAGTGGCGACAGATTATGATGTCTTGGCTTCCATAGATGAGTGGCTTGGAGGCACTGGGGGAATCCCGTGACCGCGCCTCCGGGATTATGGCATAGCATAAGCTTTATTCCATCATCATAGCACTTAGATACGGATTCGTCCTCACAAGAGCTAATGAAATTTCAAGTACGACACCATTACTAAGTAACACGCCCAGGCCCAAAAACTCAGTAGGTACATACAAGAAATGGTCCATACCCACAAGAGGGTTAGATCGCGTACAATATTATCATACATCGCTAGTCCCGACAGGTTCTAGGCGACCTTGAACGCATTGGCCACCAGAACAACCATCACAAGATTGTCCGCATCCGCAGCCACCATATGGACAACTACACCGCCCCCCGCAGCACTCAAGCTTCGGCACGGTCACCACGGGATGCATTGTAATGTCTGTTGGATTGAGTTCGACCCCAACTTTGCGATTAGCCGGAGGACTGGGTAAGGCTGCTGCCCGAGTGAAAAATTGATCGATCATGCTGTTTCGATTTGGACCTTGCCCTGGAGTGGGTAGCTCTACGCCTAATGAGTGGTCGACACAGTGATGACACCCCTCGGCGCAATCCTTAGAAGCATGAACAGGTCCACGATGCTCCGCGCAGCCTGGACAAGTACATCGAAGTCCACAAGTGCATCCAGACCCAGCGATGGACTTGAAGGCGCTGAAGGGGGGGATCACGGAGAACTTGGGCATTGTTTTTGAAGACGAAGATGAAGTTGGTGTAGGAGAGTGAATGCCGACGGGAGGGAGATCGAAACAAGCTGAGGGAGAGATTATGTTGATATCGGTAGGATGAGTGTCTTTAGCACAACACGATCGTAAAGATACAGTAGAGCCTTGTCGTGCCGAAACCGACGGAATATCCTCATAGAACAGCGCAGCTGCCTCGGCGAGTGCAGCTAAACCGTTGGAAGATGACCCAGCTCTGGGTGCTGGGGAAATCCCAGGCGTATTTCGGCAACGGCACTGCAAAACATCCTCACACCGACAAGGGTTCAGTAGCGAGTCAACTGGAGATCCATAAGCCACCGTGCAAGCAAGCTCCTGAAATATTTATCGTACCAGTCTGTCTTGCATTCGCAGGCCGTACGGCAGGGAAAGTTGATAGCGCATCTGATATTCCGTTGGGCAGGGTAGGTACGGTCGGCATGAAGCGCTTCGCTGCGGATTCTGGTTCAGAAATACTAGTAGTGGTATGTACGATATGTGTAACTCACACTTCTTATCTGGGCGAGCTGCTGGTATAGGAATCTTGTCGACCACTTCCCTGGGGTTGCATGTGCACTTTGAGTGGACTCGCTTCGAGTGACGTAGTTCGCGGCATCTTGGACACTGGGATACTGGACGACCTTTCTTCTTTACTTCGAACAATGGTCGTTCAGAGTGATGACAAGAGGAGGATCGATGTCCTTTAATGCAGGACTCGCTATAATTTTCAAAATGAGTACCAATATTACGGTGCGGGGAAATGTAGGTACCAGGCAAACTTCTTTTCATTCACGTAGACCTAGAGGCACTCAGTGGGTTTCAGTTGAACAGAAGTTGTGTACTGACCATAACTACCAATAGGAATCTTGGCTGGCTTCCATAAAAGTTCAAAGAGAGAGTGCAAGAGATGAGTTTGGGAGAACCGTCAAGGTCAAGGCTTTAACCGAAAGAAGCGTGATCAACAAGCCCTGAGTCTAAAGTTATTTGGGCGATTCGCAAAATTCTCTCTCTGGCAGGTGCAACTACATCCAAAAAGGTATTGTCCCTGACCGGTGACCTTCATATACCTGAATAGCCTTTACGTACCCTGCCAGGCCTTCCACGAGATTTGCCTGAATGATGCTCGGCCGAAACGTCAAAGCACCGGTCCAATATCTTCAAGGTCTGCCACCTACGGGAGACTAGTAATTATCTACCGATCCTACTTCAACTTTCCAACGCCAGGGCGTCCGCTCGATGCAGGTCCAACGTTGGACGAACGTGTGTGGCTACACAAGGGATCCTCTCATTGCATTCACACATAGGTCCCATCCAATAATAACCTATTTCACCCACTACTCCCCACGAAGCAATCATGCGAAACGTCCATTTGCATGCTTTGTCATCCCACCGTGAACTAAAGATTCAAGTCGCCGTCATTCGTCAGGCAGCGCCATACAAGTGCAGTCAAATGTGCGACGATCTCCAGCTACCTCGGTTAGGTCACGCCTATCGGAGTCTACGAGATGGTTTATCGAAGGGAATCTCGGTCTCACGTACTCAATCCTTCTGAGCGAAAGCTTCGAGGCTAACATAATCTCTGGCGTTCGGGGATGATAGTAGCACGAAGTGCGAAAGAAAGCATGTTCCTTGAGACCGGCGCGTGGCATTTACATCTCAAGGCAATCTACATTAAGTCAATTTCATCTTACTGATAAAGTGAAGCTGGCAGAATGCTATACGCAGAGCTGGCGAGGTGTGAGAAATGCTACTTTGACAATATGTGCTGAAATTTGACTACAGGAAGTACACGATACATTGTTTCTCACAGAAATTTTGTCACGGACTTCTGTATATCATCAACAAAACTTCCATTCGACTCCTTCAATCATGGCGTTGGCGACCCTGACCTGTACACATCTGGTCAGCGGTGGGAAAATCCGATTGACATCAAGACCTACAGGTGAGCCATCTTCCCCGCTTTGAAGCTGCCAGCCAATGGGAAGCTCCACATCTGAATTCTCCTCAAGCTCAACAATGGGCTTCACGCTGAATGGTGGTCGATAATGAAGTTATCGCAATCACTAGTCACTGGAGGCACCTACACAAAAATATTCTCGGCTACGCCGACACTCTCAAGTTGAAACAATCCAGGTGTCTCACTGTAAACCAGCACCCTCCGCTAGAATCGAGTCAGGGGGAGTCTTGCAGAGGGGAAAGGATGACAATTTACAAGCCAGTCAACGGCGATGTATTTTCCTTCCGCAATGAAGGGTGGCATGCCTTGGAACGTCGCGTAACCGGATTTGTACTCGAGTTTCCACTATGTTCTATGATCAGTGGTAAGGAGGTAGGAAACGCGATCCAGACGCACGGTCTGAGTGCCGCCAAGGAGCTGCTGACAACCAACGATAGAATCTTCATCTCCCACGGAAACATACTGCCCCGCCTTCCAGGTATTCTCAATCCTGTAACTGTCGGGGGCGAGGGGATAATCGGACATGGTCAAACTTGAAAGAGCAAATGAGGAGTGTGTGTATGAGGAGGCTAGGAGAATGGTGAGCAATGAACTTTTCATGTGTCCTTTATACCTACCAAACGTTAACGGAACAACAAAAAGGGGAACGCCGCAAGGGGATCTCGCGGACACGACTTCGACGCGCCCTTGCGTCCCTGATCTTTGCGCCACCTCACTAGCACTAGGATTGGATGGGCGGTCATAACACTATTTCCTTGGGCGCAAGGAATTGTTCTGGTGCCTTACCATTCTTAGCGATTGACAAGTCGTATTCGAGGCACAATCAGAAATGTCAGCATGATCTGATATGCGAGCAGTCTGGGGCACCTAGTGAGCTGTTGGATTGTAATAACCCAGGAACCTCACTCACCCCTCACAAAATGACGCAAGGATGCTCACATACAATGTGTCACGAGCACTCCGCCTGGCATGCGAGCCAGCTTCTTCAGATGCAAAGACTGCAGTGTTTCGCGATTCAGAAGCCAACAGACAGGTGATGTTATTTTTGTTTGGTCACCAGTGCAAACAGTCTACTTCGTGCGCTCTTATTATTTCGTCGACATTTGTCGTTCGTAGATTACCAGCGTCTATTCGCTGGCTTGATTACAAGGGTTTACGACCGTCTTCACTCCCAGTAGCGTCGGGTACAGCTCGATTACGGTCGGTCCTAGTGTAATCCCGGCCTGGCCTCAGATCTTCGGGCCCCTATAAGCCAGGCCCATCACGGCAGCTTGACCCCCGGAAGACAAAATTAACAAATGGCAAAATTTTGTCTGTCGTATACTGTAAGTACTTCAACTTGAAGTTCGCCTGTGTAGCCTATATTCTGCTGGAATGCGACGTGCGAAGGTGGGCAAATCGCTTGTGCTAATATAATTGTGAAAAAGATTTGAAAACTGTAGAACTCAAGTTATAAGACTTGCCCTGATACCCTGGCCTCAGGCAGCCCTAGGCCTATCCAAGCCCTGGCCTAGCCTTTAACCCCTTATCCGTCATGCAGCATCATAGTCCAATCTCCAAATACCTCGGGCTTTACTTTCTCCGTCACCCACGGTGGTCCACGAGATGGTTTATCGAAGGGAATCTTAGTCTGGTTCCCTCACGCACTCAAATCCTTCTGAGGGAAGGTTTTGAGGTTAACATCTTTCGTGCATGATACACACAGTACATACTGAGAAGTACGGAGGAAAGCAGGGGACCGATGACATGCCTGTATTCTTAAGGCCAGTACGTGCGTCGTCGCAGGGGAACTGGCCTCAACCCAACATTGTCCTACTGAGGCAGCGAAGCAAGCAGAGTTCTAGATGCACTTGCTATTGTATGATATTTTTGCAGGGCTGGTGAAGTGTCTGCAAGGCCAGCTCTAGAGCCGATGTGCTGAAATTTCACTACAGGTGATACATGATAGGCAATTTACTCATCTCGTCTGCGATGGCAAAATCAGATCAGCAAGACCTACATGCGTGCCATCATTCCAATTCTAGAGCTGCCAGCCAATGGGAAGGCCTTGGGAACTGTCCTCGTTAACGGGCTTCGCCCTGAATGTATGACTCAATAGTGAAATATGCCACTTGCTAGTCACTGGAGGCACGTACATGAAAATATCCTGGCGGTCTGCGTTCAATCTCTCCGGTATGAACTTTGAAGGGTTGTCGCTCATGTCGTAAACCAGCCCCGTCTCCTTCAACCGAGTCAGGAGTGTTTGCAGAGAAAAACGGTAAAAAAACTAAATGCTGTCATCAATGCTTCTTGAATCTTAACTGTAATGTCACCCGGTGTGTTCTTGAAACCAGCGCCTTGCATTGCGTCTCAGGGTAATTCATCTCGACTCAACTCGGACTTGGTCTTACTGGCAAAACGAAGCTAAGAGAGCGCTATGCATACTACTGAGCGAGATTTTCTTCGGGCTGGCAAGGTGACTCGGAGCTTGTCAACACGTGCTTTATTTGACTACAGGAACAAGTAATACAGGGCTATACAGGGTTTTTTTTACAGAAATCTGGTGATTCTGGTCACTTCGTTCTTCTGTACACTATTAGGAAAACTTCCATTCCGCTCCTTCGATCATGACGTTGGCAATATTTACCTGTACACATCTCGTTAGCGGTGGTAAAATCAGATTGACGCCAAGACTTACAGGCGAGCCATCTTCCCCAGTCTGGAGCTGCCAGCCAACGGGAGGTTGTGCGTCATCCTCAGTTTTAGCGTGCCTCACGCTGAATAATGTAGGATTCGATAGTGAAGTTATCGCAACCACTAGTCACTGGAGGCACCTACACAAAAATATTCTCTTCCAAGTTCACACTGTCCAGCAGAAAAAATCCAGGTGTTTCACTGTAAATTAGCACATTCCGCTAGAATCGAGTCAGCAGGAGGCTCGCAGAGAGCAAAACTACAACTTACAGTCGAGTCGACGGCAATGTATTTTCCTTCCATCGGGTAAGGCGGCACACCTTGGAACGTCGCGTAATTGCCGACATACATGAGCTTCCACTATGTCTGTGATCAGCGGCAAGGCTGTAGAAAATACGATCCAGACGCACGGTCTGCGTTCCGCCGATGAGATGCTGACAGCCAACGATAGCATCTTCACCTCCCACGGAAACAAGCTGTTTCTTCCACCATGTATTCTCAATCGTGTAATTTTTGGGGGCGAGTGGATGATTAAACATGGTCAAAATTGAAAGAGCAGATAAGTATGTGTGTATGAGGAGGCTAGGAGAATGGTGGGCAACGAAGCCTTCTCATTTGTCCTTTATACCTGCCAAACGTTGGTGAAACAACAAAAAGGGGATCACCGTAGGGCGCTCGGTCGCGAACTCGGTGTGCCCCCCCATTACTACTGCTCGATATTTTTGCGCCCAGTTCACATTAGGAAAGGATGAGCGGTCATAACATGATTTCCTTGGGCTTAAGGTGCCATGACAAGTCCAGTGCACGATCAGAAAGATTAACGTTATCAGTAAGGCGAACAATCTCCTATTAGTATGTGCCTCCCCCAGTTACTTCTCGCAAAAGGACGCAAAAGACAGGATATAAACGCTGAAAGCTATGTTGTTTGGTCACGAACAGTCAGTCTACCACATTGCTATGTCGTTGACGTCATGTTTTATCATAGAATCATTCCTTCAATTGGCTTGATTAGATGGGATGAACAAATCAATTAAAATGCAGCTTGATCATGAGGCCATGCGCGCTCCTTTTGATTGCCAGCGGCGCACTGTCATTGCCGAATTCACAAATGGTGCTGCGGCTGCGGTTCAGTATGGCAGCGAACGTGGGCACCTCTTCGGGATCCCGATTAAAATGATTTGTTTCTAAAGCTCAACGCATGAGGTTTGTGACTTGAGTTTGAAGTCGCCGCCGTTCGTCAAGCGGCATCATAGTCTACGGCGACAATCCCCAACATCCTCACTTTCTCGGTCAGCCAATGACAATGTAGTTCACGTAATGGTTACTTCAGTCCGGTCCCCTCCGAACGTTCTTACTCAAATCCTTCTGGGGAAGGTTTTGAGCTAACGGCTTCAGCGTTCGTGCATGGTATCCTGCAAATTTAAGTTACACGTATATAATTATACGTGCTTACTATTTTTGCAGGGCTGGTGAAGTGTGAGCAAGACAACTTTATGTGCTGAAATTTGACCACAGGGATTACACGATACAGAGTTTCTTACAGAATCTGTTCACTTCCCACTTCCATTCTTCTCCTTGACGTCGGCAATCCTGACCTGTACATATCTCATCAGCCGTGAAAAATATCAGATTGGAACGCCCTACTTGCGTGCCATCATTCCTATTCTGGAGCTGCCAGCCAATGGGAGGTCCTTGGGAACCGTCTTCATTCACGCTCTCCACTGTGAATACCGGATTCGATAGCGAACATATGCCAATCGCTAGTACTGGAGGCACGTACATAAAGATATCGTTGCGATCCGAGGACAATGGCTCCAGTATAAACTTTGAAGGGTCGTCACTCATCAGCAAAACACTTTTTCGGCGGCCGATTCTGTGGGCTCTGTGGAGAGCTGTGGAGAGCTGTAAAAGGGGGACCAAGCTGTACAGAACTGTACAGGCTTGTTGTTTTGCTGATGCTCAAATCGTAAACCAACCCTGGAGCTGAGTCAGCATGAATCTTGTGTACCTTTAACCTCCTTCGTAGGCGACACGCCTCGGAACGTCGCAAAACCATCTTCATACACAAGCATGTAGAAGAAATAATCCAAGAGACACTCCCTGGATGCCGCCAGAGACCGACGGTGGCCAACGATGACATCTTTATGTCCTAATTTCGCGGAAACATACAACCCCTGCCCCCAGGTAGACCTCTTCGGCGAGGATATCAGTAGACATGGTCGAAGGGCAGATGAGTACGTGTATAAAGAATAGTGGTCAAAGAAGCTATTTCATTGATCCTTTATACCTGCCAAACATCGAAAAAAAACCGAAAAGGAAAGCATCGTAAGGAACTCTCTCAGATGCGAGCCCGACGTGCTCTTCCATTCCTCACCTTCGCGCCCAGCTCAGACTAGGATTGAACAAGTGGTCATAACACAATTTTGGACGCCCTAGGGTCGACTAGGGAAGGAAGAACGTGCAATGTGACCATGCAATTGCTATGCAGTGTCATTGATTCATGATGCATGCCAATGCAGTAGATTTAGATCCTACATAGTACGTGCGCGTGAGTTGGTATTTGCGTTCAATTGAAGTGAGGAAACTGAGTCCGTTGCGGCCTCAGTAAATTTGTACATCAGGGCTAGCGTAGGGGGAATAAATGTTTCGGGGCACTGGCGATTGACAGAATGGCAAAACTCGACAAAAGAATCTATGTAGTGTTGTTTGGAGCGTTTACGTAAGTTTATTTCGCTATGGCAACATTAATT
>PVYE01002796.1:0-22069 GCA_002995055.1 Rhizopogon rudus | reverse complement strand
CGGGAAAGGGCTAAAAACGATCAGGAGGAGACAGCTGCCTGTCATGCCAGCGTATTCGTTCACAGACTATAGATCACAAGGTCAGACACTCAGTCACTCCATTATAGATATTGCAACACCTCCTAGTGGTGGGCTCACACCATTCAACGTGTATGTTGCCCTATCACGAGGCCGCGGTCGTGACAATATTCGACTGTTACGAGATTTCGATGAAAAGTTGATGATGTCACATCCCTGTGAAAACTTGCGAGTTGAAGACGAGAGATTAACGAGGTTGGACATGGAGACGAAGAAATGGTGGTATCAAAAGACGCAGAAATCAGGAGAACAACTTATTGATATGTAGTATGTAGTACATAGTATTGGCGATTTTACTACGTCTATTGGTTTTGCGAGTATCGTACTAAATTTCTCTATTACTTCCCACGGATGCATAACCTTATCCTTCAGCCACAATTACAAGCTTGTGAGTGACCTTGTATAAACAAGGTAACTATCATAATAGTACTTATTGTCAATACCCAATCCCAGCCCTACACGCAAGCAATTCTAGACACACTTAGTGGCGCAGGACGTACCGAGTACTGATGCATTCAAGCATAGAATGCTGCGGCATTCACTAGCCTTTCTCATCCTAGTTCTGCATCAGCATCCTGCACAATCTTGGATCCGCGTTTAGTCACTTCGAACAGCCTCTCGAGGAAACGAAGTACCAGTTCGTCCAAATTCGGTAGAGAAGTTCAGCCCGAGTCTTGTGCATTCCGTCGTTCTGAATCGAATTGGAGTTACCTTGAAGTGACTTCACGACAACGGCACTGCTTACTTTCCCGGTTTCAACATCATCCACCTCAGGGGTATCGACGATCTCGAGCACAGCCGCGCGTTTTGAGCTAACGCGTGGCTTCCGTTCGTCGTTCCCGCTGCTGAGTCCTCCGCCTGGTATTGTGCTGATCTAGTGGCCCTTTGGGGCTGGCACGGGGAGTCCTTGTCGAATGGCCGATGACCGCACGCGCGTACGCGAGTTATGTGGTTTGATCTATTAATACGACAGAAAGTTTTATTAGTGAGGTAACCGTAAATTGGTTCGAGCTGCTCAGACTTCAATTCCTGGGAACCGACAAAGCTGGGGCGGTCAATCGATTCAAAGTTCGTCGACATGCTTTCCGATGAGCCTTTGAAACGTGTATTTTCCGCTGTAAGAACCGTTCACTGCATCTCACCTTTCCCCTCTCATTCTGCCTCGGTGGGAACTTGTGAAGGGACGGCACTACCAGTCCATCCTAACGACTCGTAGCGGCCTGTGGAGATACCGCCTTGGCGGCATCATTGCTATTAAAGGGCTCGCACCAGATGACGGAATGCCCGTTATCAATTACATGCACAGACGAGAGTAAGTTGCAATGTCGTCGATTTTAGGTCTAGCAGCTGACATGGCCGCCGAGAAAGTTTGAATCGTGTACAGAGTCAGAATTGACGAGCGCGATCATTTCTACCGCTAAGCGATGAATCGGCCAAATCACAGCGTTCACCGTTGTACGTGACGAGCGAAATATGCCCCACGCCCCCACGTTCCTAGTGGAAATTGACGGGGAAATAAATTCGTCATTACTTCGGAGCTCTTCCGCGCGACTGTGCTAAGTGATATTCACAAGAAATGACGCGAAAATGGCGCCGCAGCAAATGTCTGAAGTCAGTTATCGTGTCCCTTTTTGGTGAGGTGTAATAAGAAAGCCAACCATTCGTCTCGTGGAAAAGGAACTTTCGAAGAATTTCACACGTGGAAATGCGACAACGCAGGCATTTCGATGGCTCAGGTGAAGATTCCGGTCGTTCTATCCGACAAAACATTGAAAGAATGGTTCCTGAGTGCGCAAAGTTACCACGAACCTGTAATAACTTAGGCCATGTACTTCTTTGAATATTTGGTGTGCCTACGCTTTCTCAGACCGACTATGGTTACCCATAGATTATCGCCATTTGTATAGCCTAATATTGCTCAAAGCAGTAGATGTGTGGTTGAAAATGCGACTCGAGGGGTTACCGGATAATTATAATCGACCATGCCCATAGTATCTTGGCAAACTCTTATGTAGGAGCCCCTAGGTGTTGCTGCGGCCTTGCTTTGTCCTCATCAAAAGCGTGCTTCAGGCAAACTCCGGTTGTCTGCCCAAAGCTTCATACTTATGACACTGGAACATTTCTTGGGTAAACAGGACGGAGTCTTAAATCATATCCATACACAATGCAGAATCCTAGCCGGTGGCCACAGATACTGTGGCTTTGATATGATCCACAGAGTGGGAGACAGGCAGATAAATTGGAAAGAGGACGGGATGTGTATGTTTTCTGGTTCCTCCCCGTCTCTACTTACTTATCCTGACGTGTATCTCTAGTATCCTCCATCTGTATTCCTAGCAGACAGAGTTTCTATTTATTATATCTGCATACACCGTCTTTTGTAAGTGAGAAGCAGTCCCTGCCTTGCTCTTGCCACCTATGCTGTATCGCTGATCCTTCTCGTTGCATTTCAGCTCTTCCCGCACCACAATCATGAACTCCTTTGCTTCTCTGAAGGTGTCCTCCCGCCCCGTGCTCAAAATCTCTATTCCAAGGTTTAAAAACACAACCCCATCGCGTTCCATCGCAGTGGTATTTCGTCCATGGAGCTCATCCTCGCTTTCTTGGCGACGATTGCTTCTCCCTTCACGAAAGAAGCAGTCTTTTCATGATAGCGAAGTATTTATTGCGGATGATTCTTCCTCAGTTTCGTCTGTGACGCTTGTCGGGTCTCTGATTGAGGAGACATGTACTAGTCCTAAGGTGATCAACACACATGCACTATAGACTATTCGCTGATTCCGTCTAATCAGATGGTCCGTTTCGACGACTCTCCGGCATACTTTTCCGCCAAGCAACGGATAAAAATACCCAAATCGCCTACTAAGAAGGTTGCATTGCGCTCCTGTCTTGTTGTACACGTGGGCTCTTCTTAGTTTTAATTCCTTCTCCCGCTAATTGGTGTCATTGTTCGTAGAAACCCAACCCCTTCGCGGAGTCTCTTTCGGATGACGCCGATGATATCTCCGTATACGAGGACTGCCTCTCTACCTATCCTGGGTTTTCCCAGGACTTTGAGGACCTTCTCGAGCGTGAGCATCTCAAACAGATGAAAATCGAAAACTCCCACCCCCCTTCTTGGCAACTCACCGAGTTTGGCTATATGGATCCCGAAGACTATTTATCGTACTGCTGGTCCAAGTACACAGAGAAGAAAAGGCGGAAAGAGATCGAAGATCGATGGAAGGTCGTCTATGACCACCCGATGACTTTACGCTGGCCCAGCCGCGAGATCGCTGAGCGTCCAGTCAAATCCCCTCCATGTATTTTTCCATCGACCCCGCCGCGCCTTTTCGTTCTACAGCCTGCACCGGTTATTCTCAGTTGGCATCAGCGGATCGTATGTGATATTACGGACATGCTGGTTGTACTTTGCATAGGACTTGCCATTCATGGTTGTATTTATACTTTGGGCCTTTACTGTTTCTTTACTGGCACATTTTTGGACGACGAAGAGTAGTAGCATCTGTAGCATTTTCTAAGGTATTATTGAGAAGTTTACTCTGTAGCGATTAGCACTCTACCATTGTGTTGTACTCACATAGTCTCCCATAGCCAGACCAAATAGAAGGCAGGCGATACTGATGAATCGATGGCCTTAATGTACTACGTATTCGAGCATTGCAATATGCATTTTGATTTTTGATGCGTGAGCAAAAATTGTGAATCGTTGGCAGGTGTTGTGAAGTAAACGTAAAACATAGAACCTCATTCATCGAGTTTGTGATGAGATTTTGCTTTGGAGATCGTTTCTTCTTTTGTTCATTCATTTTATCAGGCTTCTGATCAAACGACTCAGGGGTGCACTGAAATCAAACAGTCATAATAGTCATGGATTGCAAACAAGCTGTAGAGTAGCGGAATTTTATTTATTACATACTTGGTATCTGAACGTAGCCAATGTGATGCATACAATGATGTTGAGGTGGGTTGTGCAAATTGAGAAGTTTTTGAAGCGAGATAATTGTACAGTAACTTTGATAAGGATTGTCAAGACAGCCGGCCACCACAATATGGAAAACGTACAAGGACACCGCGACTAGCGGCACTGTGCGGGGTATCTGCTGGTGGACCTTGATGTTACATATGCATGCCAGAGTGGGGGTTGTTAGGAAGCCGCAGGACATGCACATAAGCTCATCCATCCACAGACATCATATCATCCTTGGAAATCCTCCTCCTCGAGTCCCACCGCCTCAAGTATGCACGTGAATGCTCTTCAAACACCTCGCATCCGACAAAGAGGCTATCGGGTACCACATCCTTCCGTTGCTCCCATGGCTTGAGGTCCACCACCTCGACGCGGTCAATCGCGACGAGTATCATCCCGAAGCTGTAGGCATCAGCCAGCAGAGGATCCTGGCACTCCCCGCGGAGTACCTCCGGGGCTGCAAATGGTCGTGTGCCTGGATGTATCTGTTCCACTTTCTTTGGTGGGGCCGTGCCAGACCTATTTGCTAGGTGCTGGAAAGGATCCGCAGGCTCGTCTGATGGTGAGACGAATATCGAATCTATAGACACAGAACGTCCGAAATCAAGAAGCTTGATGGTGTCTGAAGAGTGTGTCACTTGAATATTTAGCAGTGAGAGGTCTCCGTGACTCAGCCCGAACGAATGTAGGTGTGCGAGTCCATCAAGAAGTTGGTTGTGGAAGTCGATCTTCTGTGCTCGGGTTAGTGCTGGTCTCGGACGAATGACCTCGTACAGTGTCCTTCCGTCGATGTACTCCAACACCATACCAACGTTCTCCAAGCAGCCTAAAAATGCGGTGATGTTTCGGTGTCGCGATACCGTGGTATATACGCGCAGCTCTGCAAGGAATTGCGTTGTCACATCCGATGCGTTCGACTGCATCTCTTCGTTGATCTCGAGCTGTACAACATCGGGTTTTTTCACGATGCACTTGAACAACTCGGAGGCAGAACCCTGTGCCACTGGTGCGAGGTTCGCAGTGGGGTTTGGTGGCGCGGAATAAGCAGTTGGAGTAGGGAAGGAGAATATTGACGTCGGATGACGCGGCGGATTGTACACGGGTATCGAGGGGTTGGGGGATAGCTGTTCTTTCGTCTTCTCTTCTTCGACCTTCCCATTGAAAAGACCATCATCTGGTATAACTGCCGTCTCCTCTGATGACGAGAACGACTCGATGGACGAATGCACTGGCTTCTCGTCTTCCTGGTCTAGCTCAACTGAATAACGTCCGAGAAGTCAAGGCTCAAAATCAATGTAGGCCAAAACTGTTGCGACTCACCCATCCACCAGTTCTTCTTCGATGTCAGTGTTACCCTCTTGATGTGCATTTTCGCGGCTTGCACAAGAGGTGACTGGGGGAGACGGGGTACGGGGGAAGGGTATCTATCAGGCATAGCAGCTGTGGGAGCCCTTGATAATGGCCGCTGGTGACGTTGCATACACGAAGTGGGTGCACAGGTACTTATAGCAAATCTGATATGAACGTTCGAAGATCGGCAAAGCCTTCTTTTGGTTATTACCAAATCACAAGAACCTTATCCGGGTGCTTTCCCCGCAATCTTTATTCAAGTATATCCCCCCACCTCCACAACTTCAACAATTCTTAATTCAGAGATTATCGAACGAGGCAGAATGAATGTATTTTGTCCTATTGAGAGTGTACTCTATGTAGGATATTAAATTCTAGTCCACGGGACCCCTGTCCCAACCATAACTCCAGATAACTCCAGATGCCCGAGTGTCCTGACAACGGCATAACACTCCCAGAATAAATATGCCTCACAGTCCAAAAGAATATCGTCCAAGGGTATACCAAAAAAAACATGTCCTTACGCTTACCAAGCACCAACTTTACTAGCTCACGAAAAGCAAGATAGCAGAGGCGACCGCTCCAACGTACTTCATCGCACCGAGTAACACACCCCCAGCAGAAAGGACCACGAAGCTCGCACCGGAATTTTGAGGTTGTCCGTTGTTCTGTTGTTGAACAATGCTCGAACTTGGAAGACTCTGCACGGGAAACGTGCTCTGTAGCTCAATCTTGCCAGACCCACACATGACCTGAATACCGACGGAAGGAACACCGTTCACGACCACGAATAATACTAAGGGAACTTCAGTTGTCCAAAATTTATAAGAGAAGATTCAAGACGTACGTGCGGGACCGGGAGGCATGATGGTGGCACTGGGAGGCAAGGGGGAAACATGAAGCACTCCACTTCCATCAGCGTTGCCTGTAAAGGAGCTTTGCAACTGCACCGAACGCATGCCCATGTTCTGCGGAGGTAAATTTATTAGTCCTGACTCAGTACAGGTAACTGAGCCTGCCGTACCATCGTGTGCGTAGAGAATCCGGTCCTCATAACCATAACTTTGGCGCTTTGGATGTTGTCCACGTTACTAAAGAGATCTGCCAGTGACAACGAGACGTTGAAATAAAAGCCACCGTAAGAAAGTTGCCCTGGCAGGCCCTGAGGTTCTGGTCGACGTTGGTTGTAGTACGAAGGATAAAAGCGCTCAATTCGATATTCAGTAGGATATGGGGCGGTTAAATTCACGTCACTGTTGGGATTTGAACCAGTCACGAAGACCGAACCTAGAAAGAATTTAGCCGTGTTCCAGTCTGACTAGGATTAACCTTCCTTACCATCTGGAAGTAAGGTGGCCGAGGAGTGATACATGCGCGGGACTGTACTTGGAGAAAGTCCATCTCTGGACCAGCGTTGGCCAGACGGTGCGCTCGGGTCATAGATAATCGGTGCTAATACTGGCTGGTCAGCGTATGATTGGCCGATAGTAAATGTCGTGTTTCCGTAGCCGGCAGTACCTGGATGATGTCAAAGAAGTACGTCAGAATAGGCTCGTTAAAAACCTCCTATCACCAACCTATCCCTGCGCCGTTCAAACAGAGGACCCTTCCATCAGGAAGTAGAATCAAGTTCCCCATCGTCCGAGCTTCCGGTAAGGAGTCCAACGTGGTGTATTTCGGGGACTGGTCAGGGGTGATCTGCACGCAGGAAGTGGACGCTGGCCAGTGAGGGATGTCCCAGTTTGCGGTCCACCTGCGTTCATGTCTTAGCTGGGCCCAGAGAAGATCCGGAGTATGGACTTACAACGCATAAGAAATGTTGCTACCACCACAGAACATGATCGTCGCCGTGTAATTGTTAGCTGGAGTCAACGGCAGCATCGCATTCCCACCACTTGCGGGATACACGCGAACAGCATCTGGCATGTCCTGCAGTTGAGTCTCCTGGTTTAGGTCCAAATCAAGCATGATCGTGCTCCAGCCTGATTGAACAAAGAGTTTTCCGGACGGAAGGAGCCAAAGAATGGGATACAAGTTCACAGGGAGCGTGTTCTGAAGGATAGGCGAAGGAATTGGCGCGCCACGACTAGGGAAGAACTCGTAGGTGGGGTTGTCTTGTGATGCATCATTAACATAGCCTCCATATCCACATCCTCCAAACTACACAAGTGAGCGAATTAGAATCTATCAATGTCTGAAAAAACGCACAATAATCATGCTTCCATCCTGAAGCGTTTCGCTGCATATGCTACATCAGTGCAGAAGTGAAACACGTCAGCAAGGAACTCACAGCGTAGGATACCAACGTCTTGTAGTCATGGGCGTGAGCAAAACCCAATCGCAATTTTGGCCATCACACGGGTTGAGCATCCTAAAACAACTCAGCGTGATTTGCGATGTCAGATAGTAGTTTCGTACCGAATACTGAAAGCGTAGCATGGCAGATTCATTAGTCTGATATAAAGAGAAAGACACCACTGCATACGATTGTCCACCATCAGGGTCATCATAGGGTGCACCACCGAGTTCGCTTTGGGCAGTAGCCCCGCCATAAGTGACCGCCTGATTTCCGCCAACGTTGAGCCACGTCCCGTTGCCTAAGACACTTCCTCCCTGACCAATCGCTGTGAGTTATATACACGGATGATTCGTAACAAACTCACCGCGCAGAAAGTGTTTGTGACAGCATCCATAGGACGAGCTTGGTTTTCGCTAACAGACCATTCTAGAGGAGCCCGGATCAGTAACCTGGAACTGGTAATGTTTCAGGGCCAAGCAAACCTGCAGCCCAAATAGGGTGACCGTTAATTTGAGTCGGGTTGTCTTCCGTTTTGTCGACGATATAAACCTTGTCTTCGGTGCCCAAAAATATCTAGGCTCGAAGGTCAGCCACCGAAAGTGAAGTAGGCACCAGTGGTTCGCTACCTGTTGGCCACTGACCACACTAAGGCCAGTAATATCGAAACCGTTGAGTTTATCAGCCTGCTTTGGCTGGCCAGGTGTGTTGTCTGCGAGGACACGCCCAGCAGCGGAGAGAATGCAAAACGGGAGTATTAAAGACCTAGGGGAAGTAAACCAGGTCATGCCAGGCGTGGGGGCAGGGGAAAGGAAGAAGGAAATGAAAATTGAACTTACCAGACGCGCTAGATGTATACTCGGTCAACAGGATTCCATTGATCAGGGTCAGCCGCCCGTGCCGTGTTTAACTCTAGTACCGATTTGAAGACCGTAATCTTTGTCTTCTGGCGACAAGAAACACTGACAGTTGTGCGAAGCGTAGACCTGAAAATTAGCGCATGCATACCATAACGAGATCATGTGGACCGAGTACTGAGTGGTTCGGGTGCACTGGCATCTCGATAACGGTAGATTATTATGACACCAGTTGGCAGTGCGGTTAGCACGATCCCTTCGGCACCTAAAATAGTTCCAACTGCACTGTCAACTGAATGATCCAGCCTGTTCACAGCCATCCCCTTTGACAGACTGCAGCCTGAGGCAGCTGGCAGAGGTTGTCGGTCATTTGACAGCCGTCACGGAACGGCTCACCAACATTTTAAAGAAGTAAAATATTCTCACGCTTCCATCAACGTCTGGACTGATACTTGGACAACGAGGAGGCAAAATCTTTGAAATGGCGACGAACGAAGCAGCATCGGCTGCTCCAAACCCCGCGAACATCATCACTGCCCTAACGAGTGTCTTTAAGAGTCCAAATGGCGAGTCACTCGCCCAGCTCCTCGAGCAGAACATGGGTCAACTTGGCGAGCTCATGCGGCAAGGCAAGCTCACTGCCGTGCAGATCCAGCAGGTCCGTCGGATTTTAAAAGAAGTGAGATTTTCTTTATCTCACTGGAGCGTATTATCTGTAGCTGAAAGATTACGCTGAAAAACACAAGTCCGCGACTAGTGCTGCTTCGGGAAGCGTGGCTAGCACCTCGACGGTGAATGGGGGTACAAAGGTATGTCACAAATGGGTAGGAACCCCTTTGTGCCACACTCATTATCTTTGTGCTTAGGCGGGGACTACTCCTACTGCAACGACTGCTCCTCCTGCCCCCACTGCCCCCGGCTTTAAGAGCGGGTCACCAGCACCCGTTCTTACATCCACACCCGGTGACGGTTATCCCATTAGTCAAACTCTCAACACCACCAACCCAGGGCCCGTCCAGTGGGCAAGCGCACAGCAAGGAAGACCAACTCTTACAGGTGGCATGGCCAGTGGCAGAATGTCAAGTGAGTGTCGGCGATTCTTTGCCAGGAAAGAAGCAGTCCTATCTGACTAATGATCTAATTCCATTCAATAGGCACCCCAGCTCAGATCGCACGACCCACTGACGACGCTGGTATGCTTAGCTTAGAGGACAGCCGTTCACGGAGAAAGAATACCCCGGCGGATCAGAGCATGAGACGGTCAATACAAGACCTCGTTTCAAGCGTGGATCCCAATGTACGGATCGAGCCTGAGGTGGAAGATGTAAGGCACCTCGCTTGTTCTCTGTGTTCTTTTTTTGACATATCATCACTGTTTCGTCTGCAGTTGCTACTTCAAATCGCCGATGAGTTCATCGACTCGGTCACCAACTTTGGCTGTCGGCTGGCAAAACATCGTGGTGGCGATACGCTCGAAGTCAAGGACCTCCAGCTTCACCTTGGCAAGTCTGACTATCTCATCCTCATGTTCTCTAATACATAATGCTATATCAGAACGTAACCACAACATCCGTATCCCAGGGTTTGCGTCAGATGATACGCGCATAGCCTTATCTCAGGCTGCCGTAGCGCCTTCCGTGCCTACAGCGGCAACGAAGAAGTCAGCCCAGGGCACGTCTATGACTCTACGTAGTCATCGCTTGGCACAGGTACAACAGGCAAAAAGGGAGAGCAAGCTCGTATAGTGCGTCACAACATACAGACATTCTCGCTTTAATTCTTAGCTGTACTCCCTCGACATGTACTTACCATTTGCTATATTTTATCTTTGCATCAATATCACGTCCTACACTCCTACGCTGATGCAAGACGCAAAAATTTAAAAAGAAGCCCCATGTATACTTCTATTTATAAATACCACATGTAATGGTCAGAGTTTGGTCAGAGTACTAAGCAAAACGCCGAGCCATCATGGTACAGCGTGACACTCTATGCCGCGCCTGAATTCTGCAATCGCCGCGTGGTGTTGACCGATAGCAATGACAATGAAAACGTGCCAGATAGCGTGCGAACCACCACCACACCAGTTGAGCCAGTGGGAATACCGTTCGGAGAGGAAGCGTTCCGGGATGTGAGTGGCGTAGAACACAAGGCCAATGAGGTATGAGGTGATAGAGGGCCAAACGGGATCTGGAAAACCTTATTAGTACCTGGGGAAGTAATAGAGCATGTGTCAAAAAGACCCACTAATGAAGGCGAACATCTGCCGAGGTGAGTGAAGATATGCAAGGGTGGCCATCGGAGCGGCAGCTGTCAATGCCATGGACAGGAAGAAAGCGATGCGATAGTGCTGAAAACACGACATCAATAATAAATTCAAAGCATAATGACACATAATCACTTTATACTCGGTTTGATCAAACCATTTGAAGAAAGGGAAAGTATTCCCTGCGATCCCAGTCATCAGGCAACAGACAAGATACGCGTTTCCCACATCCGGACGGCAATGCTGGAAGCCGTAATACACGACGGTGCCAACTGATGCACTAATAAGCCTGAAGCGAGGTGAATACAGCGGCCTAGATAGAGCGCGTGAATATACTCACCATCCAATACCTACATAGTCTATCCGTGCACATAGCTCCATGCCTTTAGGATGTGCGCAGCCGGCCATGGTGTGCCAGAGTACACTACTGAAAAGGCACAGGAGAGCAAATGAAATGAAGGCTACCTCTGGGGCATCTACAATAGTTGATGTATTAAATATAGATCTCAAGTTGATGAGCCAAAGAATGAATGGAATAAGATGGGTATGTATGTTTACTGTGTGAAAGTCAGTGTGCACTCGGATTTCCAAGTAAAAATGACGTACTGGTTTCGTTGTGTACAGCAAATAGTGACATGATAAGAAGTGGCCATTTTTCGAGGGGAATGAACCTGACACCCGAATAAGCTTGACCGTAGGAACCGAGGGATCGCCACATACCGATAACCTCCTGTGACGAATGGGTTGTTTCGCCACTGTTGCGGAAGGTCGACGTACTTAATTAGGCGTGATCCTTGGAAGGACTGTTTCACTGCACAGGCAATGTCTCTCGCCGCCCCTCCTATCATAGCCTCTGCTTCAGTAACATCAGAGAGTTCAGTGATGAGCCCGGAGGATAAGATGGTATCAATGAGGCCGGATATACGGGAATTTTCCGGGAGAGATGCAGGCTCACTAGAGCGAAGGTCAAATGGACGGAGGTGAGCATGGAGCGACTGGAGCCGAGTAGAGAGTGTTGATAGATAGCCTGAAAAGTCGAGGTCGGAGAAGCTTGAGCGGACATGCTCTAATAGGGATGTGATGTCGTTCGGAGCCATGGCTGGCATATGTGGACGGACGTTCGGAATGTCAGGTAGACGCGAGCGCATGTCGCTCAGGGAAGGAACATCCGGGAGTTCGGGGAAATGAGACTTTACTGGAGACATGTCTGGGAGATGGAACTCTGGAAATTGGGAGTACACGTCCGTTCGAATACTACGGAGCATCTCCAGGGCATCTTTAACCCATATTCTGACTTCTTCAACAGAGTGACCGCCCTTACTCTTCAGAGCCTCAGTGAGGTGAAGGTCAGTGATCGGTGTGATTGGGGATTCGAGTTTGGACAATCGCGTCTCGATATCTTCCAAGTAGGACAGAACGAGATACCTGAGCGCGGCAAGAGTCTCCTTTGCTGAGTTAGACGAAAGGTCGAGCGCCTCAATTGAATGAGGCAGGCGCTGGCAAATGGCAAGACGAAGGTTGCGTTGGGTATCATTCGTCGAGAAGCGACGTCTATGACGAGGATGGAGGTCGTTAATAATAATAGTCTCCGTCAAAGTCGACGACATTGAAGAAGATGAGAAGAAAAAAATGGAAGACGGATGGAAGAGCGTTAACCGACTTCAACCTACATTTGCTGGTTTCTGAGCCACGCCGGGTGAGCACTGTTCCGAAGTCTTAATTCATTTCCGGAATATGATATTTCCTACTTTGGCATCATGGTGTCAGGGGGGTGGCACACTACATCCGCTCCGCTTTTGAATTTTAGTCAGGATGACTTGCAAGTTCAGCTTACTTATAGAAACACACTGACGGTCTTCAGGACGACCAACCACATCTATACCATAAAACTTTGTACATGACCGTCGCTCCAGGACTTCCTCAATTGCTTGTCGTAGGTCTGGGTAACCTTCCATTTCCCCAGACCCGCCACAGGTGAGTCCGCCTCGATTATTGTAATGCAGTTAACAGCTGACTGGAAAGACTGACCGAATCTTTAGCATCGGACACCTCATAATCGAGGCCTTGGCTGCAAGACTGCACATACATATGTCTACTGACAGGACAATGGGCGGCATAACCGGACGTTCAAAAGTCACACTGGGCGAAACCGCCGTGTCTTTAACACTCTTGAAACCAAGTTAGTTATTCAATTTGTTGTGATTTCTCGATGCATTCTGAACGTTCGGTCAGAGCCACTTATGAATATCACCGGTCCATCAGTAGCAGCAGCTCTCCGCAACTCTGTGAAAACCCCGGATGCAATGATTATTATCCACGATTCGCTTTCTCATAAACCGAAAGCTCTGTCTCCAAAAATGGGTGGTTCTGCCAATGGACACAATGGAGTTCGTAGCGTCATATCTGCACTGGGAGGTGAAACCAACTTTCATCGATTTCGCATCGGCATTGGTAGAGGCCCCGGTGATGCAGCGGAGTATGTTCTAGCAAAGTTACCTCTGGAAGAGAGACTCTACTGGAATGGCGATGGCATAGGTCTCGACCTCATTTGCAACGAACTGGAACGCAGCGCTCGCAAACAGCTTGAGAGCCAAGGTGTACCGTGACCTCGTGAGTTTCATGACAACGTCTTCAACGTTTTATAAGATCGCTGAGAAGGTTTCGGGCATAGACACATATGGTATTTGCGACGGCGCGCATCGATCGGGACTCGATCCCCATGTCACCGTTCATTTCCGACTAACGCCGGAGAAACTTAGCCAAAAGAATGAGGAAGAACGCTTGTTGTCATATATACACGACAAGACCTTCCTACGTGACGTGATGACACCGATGCGCCGATGCGCCCCACCGACTTGCATTGGACTTTGGATGTGTTCTACCGCGAGGTGCATTAATATTGATTGTTTCCATGTACTTGTTGTCCTGAACTCAGACCCAATAGAATGGGGAAATAGTCGTTCCTTCAGTATTGACCGAGTGCGACGTAATTTATGTAATAACATATCATTTCATAGAAATTTTCTTTATAAAGTTTCGAGCATGGGTTGAGTGACGGCACCATGGGTTCACCTCGCTGGTTGCTGGCCTCTGTTGCCGCGGCGTGCATTGCCACCACATATGCTCAGCCATCTCCAGCAACTCAAGCACGCATCAGTGCCGCTATCAAAGCTGCCCAAAAATCCAACTCGACGGACATCGACTACACTGCATTCGTGAATCCTTTCATCGGAACTGGTCAATCCCTTTTTCTTCAGAAGCCGTCGCGTATTCTGACAGCTATTCTGCAGATTACACCTACTATGGTGATGTATGGTGAGTTTTCACATCCGAGACGCGTTATGACGCGTCAAATCATACCTGCCATGCAGCCCGGGCGCGTCAGTGCCCTTCGGAATGGTACGTCTCAATAAAAGCAGTACAGCGACGCGTCCACATATTCACCACTCACCTGCAGGTCAAAATCACCACCGACCTCACAGGTTACGCGCCGGCAGGTAAGATTCAGCGTAGTCTCCAAGGTCACGCGTCGCTAATACATATATCGTTCAATGTAGGGTACATCGCTGATCCGACTCAAAAAATTCGTGGCATGAGTCCGCTGCATGACAGTGGCACGGGATCTTCTCTCGGGTCCTATGGCAACTTCGAGGTTATGCCCCTCCTGTGTCCTGAAGGATTTGACACGTGTACAACAACGCTGGCAGCACGCGAGAGGTACAGGATGAATGATACGGATGGTACGCTATCATGAGTCGCATGGTAGCCCTAGGAACTGAACGAGCGTGGCAGACGCGTACCCGGGATATTTCTCGCTGACTTTGGATAATGACATCAAGATGGAAGCCACGTCGACGCGTCGTGCTGGGCTGGAGCGCTTCACGTTCCCACAGGGCTGGAAGCCATACTTCGTCATCGACCTAGCGAATGATTTGCCGGCGTCATTTGCAGGTGGAACCCTTGATATTGACCCAGCGAACAGTCGTATCACCATCGGCGGTCACTGGGGCTCCAGGTAAATACAAATGTCCTTTTAGTCAATGACGTGGTACTTCAGCTTGATTTGTGTATCAGCTTCGGTCCTGGGTCGTATCACTACCAAGCATTTGCTTGCTATGATCTCTCCAACAGTGGAACTCAGAAGCTGAGTGAATATGGCATCTGGACAGGGGATAAGTGAGCTGCGCGTGTTGTGGGTGTTTACTTGAACTAACTGTCCGCCCATCAGCTATGGCCTGGACGCAAAAGGTCTCGGTCAGACCCACCTCAATCTTTCGCAGAACGTGATAGGTGGTTCACCCTACGAATCGGGTGCACTCTTCTCGTATGAGGGCAACCCAGAGCAAGTGATCCTCCGCGTGGGCGTTTCGTTTGTATCAACAGACCAGGCCTGCGCTAATGCTGAGGAGGAAATCGGGACAATGTCCTTTGAAGAAATACAGCTGGCATCCAAGGCACTTTGGCAGGAGAAGCTCAGAAAAATAGAGATTGATGTTGTGAACACGCCCGCTAATGTAACGGAGATGCTCTATTCGTCCTTGTATCGCGCGTCGTTGACTCCTGTAGGCATAAAAGAATTTCAGAAGAGTTGACATTAACTGTGTTTCTGCAGAATAATGCTACTCTGGAAACCCAAGGCGCGTTTGCGAACACGACGTCCTTTTATTTTGATTCTCTTTACTGTAGCTGGGACACGGTGGGCGACAAATCATCAACGGTTCCAGAATTTTACTCATCTCCATGTGTAGTTCCGTACCTTTTACCCTCTCATGACTCTCCACTCTCCCGTCGAATTCGCGCAAATCGTGGACACCTACATCGACGGCTGGCGAAAGCTCGGTTGGATGCCGGAGTGCCGCTCGAACAACCTGCCTGGGTGGACACAGGGCGGGTCGAGCGGCGACAACATTGTCGCGCAGTTTGCGGTGAATTACCACAATGAAGCGCAAGCGCTGGGGATCAACCTTGACGAGCTGTACGCTGCGCTCGTCACGGATGGACAAGTGACCCCGCCGGAGTGGAATACTATGGGCAGGCAGGTTAATGTTTACAAGTACGTGATTTCGTGGGTGACCTGTTGGTTTTGAGCACTGATGTGAATTTGCAGGCAATTCGGATACGTGCCTTTTGCTGTTCTAGATACTCAGAGCACGGGTAGACAGACCAGGGAGGGAAGTAGGACTCTTGAGGTGAATACATTTGGTGTTTGTATTTTCCCGATCTTTGACTGTATTTTTCATAGTATGCATTCGAGGACTTCGGTATTCGCCAAGTCGCACAAGTGCTTGGCAAGTCGAGCGATGTCGAATACTACACGAACCGGTCATATGTGAGCGCGAACGTAAGTATTATGCACAACCGCTGATCGCACGCGTTGCAGTCGTACCGGAATGTCTGGGACCCAACTGTACTCAGTGATGGATTCAAGGGTACGAAACCTACCTGCTTAATGTAGCGAGACATGAAATGAAATGTTGATGTTGACATTGCAGGATTCATGCAGAAGAGATACTCCAACGGAACCTTCTATTACACCGACCCTATTGGCTGCTCGCCACAATCCACGATCACTCAGGATTGCTCGCTTCAGCAAGATAACACGAACGGGTTCTATGAATCATCATCATGGGAGTACAGCTGGTTAGTGTGTTCAAATTCTTGCGTGGAGACTTGATGGGTAACTTTTGAATAAAAACAACAGGTACGCACCGCATGACACGGCATCCTTGGTTGAGCTCATGGGAGGAAATCCAACATTTGGGGAGCGACTCGACCATTTCTTTGATGTATGTTTATTCGATGGCAGTCATCCTAGTAAAACTTACCTTCCTGACCTACAGGGCGGATATTATCTTGCGGGCAACGAGCCTTCTTTCCAGGTTAGTCGATTGTGAATCGTGGAGGGTCAAACAGTCTGACTAGTCGAGTAGACTCCTATTGGATACCACTATGCAAACCAACCTTGGCGCTCGGTAGACCGTGTCCGTGATGTTGTGATAAACAATTTCAGTCCCGGTACGTCGAGTTGCAAGGCTGGGGTGAGTTGATGCTGAACCAGAGATCTAGACCTTACAGGCATTCCCGGAAACGACGATCAAGCCGCAATGGCATCACTGCTCTCGTTCCATCTCTTGGGGCTCTACCCAGGTATGCTCATTCGTTCATCCACCCGTTATATCGACTCATGACAATGCAGTTCCCTCGACGACGCACTACCTCATCGTCTCCCCCTTCATCCCAAAATATACAATCCACAATACCTACCTGAAGACAAACACTACGATCACTGTTACCAACTACTCTGCGAAGTCCGTAGCGTACCCCATACCAGAGGGAGTGCCCGCATACGTGAAAAGTGTGACGATCAATGGGCTGCCTGCGAAGAGTAGATGCTACATTGATTTCTACGATACGTTTAGAGTGGGCGGGACGATCGAGATAGTTGTCACAGATGAAAAAACGTATGATTGTGGGGGGAATGTGCCGGAGAGTCTGTCGACGGGCGGGTTTGCTAGCGCGCGGTAGACATAATAATAATGAGCTCGAGTACTTAAGTACTTAGAATTAATACCAGTCAACTATTTATCTTTGTTTACGCAAGTGGATCCTCGAGGCCTCGAGTTTCGAAAACGTTGCTCGTTGGAAGCCTCGAGTCACTCGGACTCGGATCGTTACTCGATCGCAAATTAAACAGGTCCAACTGACCCGGGTGCATGTAATATAGCATGGAGCATGTCATCGCCATTGCTGCTGGCCTTGCCCTACGTACCGTTTTCGACTTCCTCACTAACAATGATCCTAGGCTCACCAGTGCGTCTTGTAGCTCTTGTCAAGTAAAAGTAGAATATGAACCACCTACTAATATTATTCTTCAAAGGCACCCTCATTGGCCTTTGGGAAGGCATTGTGCTCTCTCATTTCCTCCAAAAAAATCCCCGAGATAACGATGCTTATCTTGCCCTCGCTACTCGGTTCATTATCGATTTCGTGCTCACTAGTTCTGTAGTCCGCTTCGTCCTCACTGGTGCATGGACAGTCATTGGGCTCCTCCTTGCTGACATCGCACCCACCGTGTGGCGCAAAACGGGGCTCAGGCATGTGTACAAGGCGCTCAGGAAAGATGTCAAAGCTATGAGAAGAGCCGCGCCCCAATGGAGGATTGAGAATGATATACGGGTTCCAAATATTTCTATCTCAAATCCAGTACCAGGCTTGTTCTCCCGCCCCCCACCATCCACCATTGTGTCCAGTACGCGTGCTGCTCCGCCAACCTCCCCAGCGCCAGTCCCTAACAGACGCCCAGCGCTAGGCTCATCCTCCAGTGCAGTAACTATCTCCGATATCAACACTCTTACACGCGAAGTTATTCCAGGACCCTCCCCAGCGCTCATCCCTACCGCTGACAACCCTGCTTCATTCGACTCAGCAGACTCATACTCTCATCGCACGTCCCTCCTCTCTGACAGTGGCAATACTGATCCTTCAAGACTCGACCCTATACTCATTCCGGATGCTCAAGAACAAGAGCAGGTGCAGGAACCAGAGCTGAGCGCGCTGGACATATCACCACCTATTGCCGCAGTCCAAGTAACAATCGCAAACGTAGAAATTATCTCTCCAACTCCCGTCACAAGTATTCGCGCCCTCCCTCCCATCTCGGACATTGATATCTCCGTTCCTGCGCACATTGTGCCATTACCGCCCTCCCGCCCTGCCTCCCGCGTAAACACCGCCGGCAGCATGAGCCCCTGGAGAAGGAATATCCGTGCTCACGCTGAGAAGAGCGGTTCTGACATAAGTGCTGACTTCGGGAAACCTTATATGAGCCATCAGCGGGCGAGTTCTACCGGGGTGATGGGACATGGACATCACCTCCTAGATAATCGCCCGAGTTCGACAGGACACCAGCGCGCCGACTCAAGCACGAGACGTCGGGAGCAATCCACGCTTCGACCCTCCGAAGAGAACTGGCGCAAGGGTGTGGTGGAACCAGTTGTAGATGGTGGAGCGATGAAGGAGCCTATTTTATCTGGTACTTCTGAAACAGGGCCTTTCGTCGGCGGATTTGTCTCACAGGCAGGCACGCAAATGCCCCAGCGTCCCGGTACACCCAGAGAACAGTCCGGCGGCGCGCGCACGAATTCTGCGCTTGGGCTGACCACAACCATTCCCCCGTCGAAGGCGCCTACCCCTCCCCCGAAACCAATATCCACCACTCCAGCACCATATGTCAAACAACCAACTCCAGTACCCCAGACCCGCCTGATGACTCCGGCTCCGCACCCCGCATCCGAAAAGGCAGGACTCGCTTCGAAAGCACCGACAACCGCGCCACCGTCCAAGACAACCACACCCAAACCCCCCACCCCAGATCCCACGTCGGCCACGGACCGCACTTCCGGTCCCGCCACAGACTACAACCCTGCAGAACCCATTCGTCCCATGCCAGGCCTTAAATCTCCTTCTACTGAACCAGATTCGATCTTCGGTGGTCCGAGGCGCCCTCCGTATGACTCGGGATATTTAGATACGGTCGAAGATGACGTTGAGGATCCGCCGCCGCCGTTTAAGGAGTTCGAGTCGCCTGTGAATGCGCAAGGGGAAGGTCTTGGTGAAACCAGTGGGAGGCCTGCGGAAGGAGATGGGCCGCAGGTTGTTGCAGATGAAAACGTCGGACAGGTGGGAGATGTAGGTGTGCAAGAGGTAGATGATGGTATTCAAGGGGGAGATGGTACTCAAAAGAGAGGTGAGACTTCGCAAGACGCTGGAGAGCATACCCAAAATCCAGGTAATAATGCCGCAGAGCTGGAGGAAAATGCTCAAGAGAAATTGGGAGATAATCAAGGGCAAGAAAAGAGTAAAGAAGAAGAAATGAAAGATAATCAAGGAGCAGGCCAGGATAACCAGGATGCAGATAATGATGGTCAAGCCGCAGGCAAGGTTTCCCAAGTCGCAGACGAGGGTGCTCCTGTCGTAGGTGAGGGTGCCCCGGTCACAAGCGTGGATACCCAAGTTGCAGGTATGTTCACTCACCTACATTCCTTTGAACTAGCTCAAAGCTTCATCTCCAGCAACTTCAGACCCCCCAACAGCGACGCTTCTTACCCCCGAGCAAAAAGAAGCTGAAACCCATCGCATAACCTTCCTCCGTAAAGAATTGGCCCGAATCAGGCCATCAATACTGGGATCTGAAGGGACGAATCTGCAGGGTCGTGTGGATGTCTTGAAGGAGAGGATTGCAAGAACGATTTTTGCTGGTGAGCTTGTGCTGCATAGCTGACCCTTTTCTTCCACCTTCACTCATGCATGCCAAACAAAGACCCACCCGCTCACCCACCAATCGTCCCCGAATTCTCCGCCAGTGGGAAAAATAATCTAGAGACCCTCGCCCAGTTGACGGATACGATTGTCGATTTACTTATTGGACGGCAGGATGCTGGGCCAATTCAAGTGCGCGTATCTTCTACTAGGAAAAAGTACAAAGATGTGGACAAGGGGCTGAGGACGTTTATTACGGAGTGAGTTTTGGGGCTTCTTTAATTATTTCCCTCCTTTTCTACCATGGGTCGTGCTGACAAGGATGGCGCAGGAACAACTTTACAATGCGTTCCGATTCTGCCGAGTTCGCGACTGTGATAACGGTGTAATCAAGACTGTATGAGATACGATACCCTCGACAACGATACCCCCTTCTCGAGCGATATGTTCTCGATGTGCTTTTACGAGAGTGATGACGAGTATGGCAAAGGTGATCTCGATTATTGTATGTAATGGTGCCTTGCCCAAAATTGTTGTCTGAATTGTTATGGTTACGTTGCTACGATCCCTCGGATTGCTCGCGAATTTTTGAATGGCCTTTCAACAGCACCTCCGCGATCTAACGTACCTAATGATTAAACTTAGCTCTCAGTTTCCACAATTGATAGCGCAATACATATGCGAGTGGCAGTCTCCAGTCCATCGCATTTGATAGCTATAGGGAGGATGTCTCAGCACGCCCCTCTGCATTGTTAAAAGCCGTAAAAACTTCACAAGGTGCTCGTGACTGTAGAGGTGTGCATGTGCATGACGCCAATGCAGAAGGCAATAGGCATGGGACGCGGAGGCGTAATTTGAACACATTCGACGTCCTCAGATGAAAACTACAGGTGGAATATGCCACTTCCAAGTGTAAGTTAGCTACGGCGTGCGTAGCTAGATGCGATGCGAGTGCGAAGGGGGTAGATAGACCGCTGAAGGAATGATAATGGATAGAGTTGGCTTCAAAGGAGGGACGACGGATACGAGAGCGACAGTGAATCGATAAAAGAGAGTGAGCGCGTTATGACGTTGATAAGGAAACTAAATCTTCTGAATCTTCTTTGGGTCTACTATTCCCTGGGGGGGAATCTACTGTTCTATTCTGCTGATCTATTCTGCTGATCATTAGGAATGTACATGGGCTACTCATACTGTAGGATGAGGACGGTTCGTCCGGGTATAGATGAAGCCGGAGGGCTTGGTTAGCGATCGGTAAAGACGGTAGTGTTGCGAATAGAAGAATGGTGATGAATGAAAGGGTTTAACGAGTGACAGGAATTGAAAAGGTAGGTACTAATGAAGGGATCGGGTATCATGCTTAAGCTTGACCGACGGTCCTGGCGTGAGCTATGTGATTGCGGTAGAAGGAGTATCGGCATGTTCCGGCGGTAGACGATTGGTAATCCTTACACAAGCCTGTACCGACCATATAACTTCTACGGCGCCAGATTCTAAGAAACCCATGAGGCCGCTATGGACAGGGCAGACGTTAGTTGATGGCACTGAATTTCCATCGCTTTTCAGAATTTCTGTGTTGCCTCCCGCTGCCCCATCATATTTGTCCGAAATCTGTGTAAATACTTCAGCTGCACCACTCATGTGTTTGATCGCCCCGTGTGCAGAATCTCCCGGGCCTGTGGGGCTTCTGCCTGGGCGGCCACCGACGAACACTGAGTTGGACTTTAGCTTAGGCTATCACAAATCCAGTCATAATCGAGTCCCGTAAGTCTCACCTACCGTATGTCCAAGTTCGTTGTCACAGGAACAAAAATCAAAAAACTTCCTTGCAAAAAAAACCATGCATCATCAGTTGATTTCTGGAATTCTTGTCCGGGGTGCCCGATCGAGTTCGAAAAATCAAAAAATCAAAAAAATACGGAAAATCAGAAAAATCATTCACGCATTGTACTGTAAGGACTCGTAGTCCCCTAGCGACGGAAACCCTTTCTTTA
>PVYE01002792.1:0-11335 GCA_002995055.1 Rhizopogon rudus | reverse complement strand
GTTTTGCGAGATGTAGGCTTGAACGACGGAGGACGAATCTGAGTCGCTCGCGTCGTCTCAGTGCGACCATTCTCTGGTAGAGGCATGGTCGGAATGGGAAGCACAGCACTGGGCCTTTCGTCGGCTGGATTCCCTACCCGCTGAACATGCTTCAAAGGCTGCGGCGACATCTCCAGGTCCGTGATGGACAGTCGTGATCTCGACTGATCAATCTGAGGACTCGCGTCTGCGATCGCCGCGAGTTCCTCTGCTATCATGACTGCCCATGGTCGCCTGTCGGTGGTGGTGGAGGATGAGTGAACTGAGTTAATCTCCGTGGTGACACATGTTGTGCGAGATGTAGGCTTGAACGGCGGAGGACCTCTCCTCCGGATCCGAGCCGCTCGCACCGTCTCAGTGCGACCATTATCTGGTAGAGGCACAGTCGGAATGAGAACTCCAACGCGGGACTTTTCGTCGGCTGGCTTCCCTTCCAGCTGAGGGCGCTGCGTGGTAGGCTTTCCAGAGGTGACCCTCTGAGGTATGAGGGAACGGTCGGGCCTTGCCTGCGAAGCAGCAGTGCCTTTCACGGCTAATTGCTTCTTGGTGGCGGTGGCCAATGGCGCACGTAGCCTGAATCGTAATGATGTGAGACATGTCGTCGCGAACGGAAATATTTGAGACAAACCTCCCAGCAGTGTGGTCAGACTGGGCTTTGTATGCCTGTGCAATCTTCTTCCCTGCTTGTCTTACGTCGATGCTGACATCCCCGGCAGTCAACCGAATGCAGTCCTCGACAAGACGGGCACGACCATTCTCGATATCATCGAGGTTGCAGCAGTCCAGATAGGTAATAACAGCCTCTGCAGCTACTAAGCGTGCGGAGGCAGATTTGTGATGTAGGGATTTTGCTAGATGTGATAGAAGGGATGGCGACTTGGTACCCCTGATCACGGCGAAGACGCAGGACTTTGCACGACGGATGAACACGCTAGTGGTCTGAGCACAAAGCCCAAGAAGCGATGGGAAGAAGAGCGAGATGAGTGGTTCAAATGATGGGCCCAAACCCGCTACGAGGGCACTGACGAGGTCGATTGCGGAACCCGAGACCCTACTGCGCCTCGAGTTGATAGCACTGTTTAGGGGTCTGGCAAGTGAGACTACGCCAGCAATCATCTCTGTGGCAAATTGGCATCCACCGTTCTTGCAACATTCTGTGAGGTGAAGGATGCCTTGCTCAATGGTACCCCAAGAGTCATTTGTCTCCTGAATGGTCACTTTTCGGCGTACGACCAAAAGTGTTGCTTTGAGACTGGATGGAGAGGAGAACTGGTAGAACTATTAGAGAGCAGCAAAGATAATAGGTGATGTGAAACGCACCTGTTTGGTGGACATATTGTAGAAGTTATTGACGAATTGAAGACGGTTTGCGGTGACGATGGTGGTTAAAAGCTGAGAGTGAGACAAGGATAGGGGCCTCTTCACACGGGTCAAATTCTTTAAAATAGCTAGAATAGGGGCCTCTAAGGGCTGTGTCAGCATTGCGGTAAGCGTAATACTGCGCCATACGATAATGTGCCTATTCTCAAGCTCAACGATATTGACTGAGACTGCACCCGTTGGAAAGCTTTCAAACACTTGTAACGTGTAGTCGTACACAAGCCGGAGAACGATCTCCATGTCTATTTGCCATTGTCGTATGGAAGTCGTGAAGATATCGGTGCAATGTAGAATAGTGAGTTTCTTTATTCTCGTATTCCGAGTCGACGATGTGCAAAAAATGCATTTTGACGGGAAGAGGCCAAAGTCACGTGAGAATCGCACTGTATCCGCCTTACCGTATTGTCAAGCAGGACGTTCTTTTGATGTCCCCCTTCCTCGCCACTCATGTCCTCGGGGGCGATGTTCCTTCATTAGCTTCTTTAATAGGTTCTGTGCCTACATAGTCACTAATTATGACTCTGTCCAGTTCAACTTCTTCATTGATAACAGTCTTCCAGGTTATATTTCTCTGAGCAGGTTTTCCAGTTCGTCCTTGATGCATCTGGAAGTCCCTGCTCCGATAACTAGCGGAGGTCGGTGTACACTTGAACCAGTAAGCACCCGACCGTACGTACTCTAATGCATCATCCCCCGTTCTCACCCCCCCGCAGCCTATCAATGGAATACTCGAAGGAAAATGTGCGCGTAGAATTTTTAGTTTTTTAAAAACCTTCTATGCATGCGGCTTTTTTGATGGCTGTCTCAGATGACATCAATGAGCGGTTGGAAAGAAATAATGAAACAGTAGTCTGATGACGAGCTGAGGTGTGATTGATTGATCCCTAAAGACTCGACTATAGTAGTGTTTCTGATGACGCCAACAATGATTCTGTTGCAAATCAGTTCTATGAATATAGTACAATACCGACGATCTGTGTATGTGATCCTTCGGGGTCGGGTGCGGTTTTCGGTTTCCGGTGCAGGCGCGGTCAGGCGCGGTCGCAACTGGTTGCAAAGCACAGCAACACACATGGTTGTTGCTATTGTAGAGCCACACGCGGTGCTGGATCGGAGAAGGATTGGGGTCGACTTAAATATAAGTCAGGGGTCATCGCCAACCCTGGTCAATGTCTAAAAAAAGTTTACTATAATAGTGCACCGAGGCGCGGAGTAATATTTCACCTTCGGATATCGCGCCCCAAGATGGCGCGAGTTTCCGAGATGCATGCGGCTACTGTATTACTGTATCGAATAGTAGGCAGAAAATTGACCCATGGTCCAGACTCCAAAGCATATGTATGATGGGTAACTCGTTAGCAAATTTCCGTCGTTGTGGACATCAAAGAGAAAGGACTCATATTGTACCAGAGATTTTCAAAACGCACAGCCCGGTTGTAAATCGGTAGTCAACGGACCGTCAGTGTCACTTTGTTTGGACGATAAGAACGTCTTAAGAAAAAAGAGGGGATCACTTGGCATGCCATAAGTAAGATTGAGGACTTCCGCGCAGCTTTACAGGTTATATTCCACAGGAAAGACACGTGGCTCGAGTGCGTACATTATGTCGCGCGCTGACTCGCATATTATTGTAGTACTCAAAAGGTTAGTTGACGTGGCAAAAGAAGTCTGCGCCGGGTCGGTTGTAATATCCTACCCAAGGCTGTGCTGAAACTGGCGGGCGATACATCGGGGTGCCATGCCTATGAGAACCACAGGGAGAAGAAGCGCACATATAGTAGCATGCATTCCGAGGGCATTTGCAGAAGAATGAGCCCTGCTCAACTCGTTGGTTCCGTGGGGGAAATCTTGTGAAGGTCCGCCACCGCGTCATTAAGGGTGAAACCTTTTTGAAAATCAAAACCATCACAACAGTCATTCATCCTGTAGTGATGTATTAACAAATAGTAATGATACGGGCCACGGACTAGGAGACTAGGCGCAAATAAGTTGTCGGAGCAGCCTCGAACATATCCCCATGACAACGGTAAAAGGGGTTCGATTCAGGCAGAACAAATGACTTGCTGCAGATCGGTAAGCATAGTGAATGTGTGTGACATTATCTCGGACTCGTAGCTTGCCTTTCAAATGGCACTAAATCCTTTCGACCCAATAACGCAGGTTGGTTTGACATCCAGAGCTTCGGGCCATTATGAGAACCGGTGGAGCCACCCTGGAGCGTTGGGGGGCAGTTTGCCAGCAGAGCTTTTGGTAAGACTCATGACGCAGATTAGACAAGAGATTTACGCGACTTTCGGACTTTCAACGTGTGCGCGTCTGAATCGGAACCGTGAAGTCTGTGCCATGTGGGATCAATGTGGACATGACAGGTTTTGTAAACTGTGGATCATGAAGCAATCAAGAATGCAAAATAGATGCAAAAGCGGTCGTCGTCGTCGTCGTCGTCGTCGACAGATATCTCTTCTCTGGCAATGGCATCATGATGATCATTGTGCGGGACCGGGTGTGGAGGACAAGAACTGGCTCCGCGGAAGCTGATGCCAAGTGTCTGGACTTCGATTTCGCAGAGTTCCGCAGTTAGGTGGAAATTATTGTGTGAGATTTTGAGATACTTTGTAGGGCTTCTGTGTGCGAAATTAATTATGAAATGGTTACGACATGTAATCTCGGCGAAGTTAGCTGGCGGATCTTGTTTGGGTGAAAGATTTCGCGCCCAGTCAGGCCCCAACGACAACGCAAGCATTTAAAAGACAACGATCGGTTTCAACTTTCTGTTTTTCTAGACCTTACCTTTGTGCACACACACCTTTTCTTTTGTTATCTTATTCGTGATGCACTCCTCTTATTCTCCTCTTTTCACTTCCGGTCTCCTAGCCGAGCGACGGGCAGGTTCCTCGTCTGCCAACAGCACTACTAGTAGTTCACCTTCGGGCCCTGATCATCCATCCACTTTTTATTTCACTTTGCAAAAAGGTCCAAGGGATACCGTTGAACTTCGTTCTTTCTTATCCCTAGACCTCGCAGACTCCAATCGCTCCGTTGTTGGCCATAGGCGCAAGCCATCCAATGTCTCAAAGTCCACCAGCTGGACTTGTACTTCCCATATGTCCGCAACCCATGACCTGTCGTGAGTCTCTTCACATCTGCTCGTTTCCCTATCATACTGACTTGTCATTATCTAAAGACGAATTGAAAGACCTGCCTTTGCCCTCCTTCCACCTTTGCCTTCCCCATCAGTGCTCCGTCGATCGTCTCGTGGATCTTTGAGGCACATTCCTTCTCCTAAGCCTGCTCCAAGTTCCGCTACCTTACCTGAGCCCCCCGTATCCCTCCCGGAACCCTCCCTCCCATCCCAGTTACCTCCCTCTGTGATCAGAGCGTCTTTGTCGACTCCCCTACTATCCCCTACTCGCTCGTCAGCCAAGGCATCATCTCTACGCTCCTCTTCGATCACTTCATATCAAAAGCGAAAGGGTCGCATGGATGCTCTAGCATGTCTTGAGGGCCGCTCCCGTGCTGCGACCCGTATACCGAGGTCTAGTCTACGAAACAACTTTATGAGCATGAGCGATGATGAGGGGGATGAGTCCAAGGCGCTCTCGTCATCGTCTGGCACTACTCCCTTCATTCAAGTCGAAGATTTCGGCTCCTTCGCAGACATCGAAGATGAAGCAGATGCCATCATCCCCTCCAAACATCATCTTTCCCCCAAACAAGCAGCTTTTCCACGTTCACCTTCGCACCCCATTAAACGAAAGCGTAGAAGTACCGTCGACTCATGGTTCCCTTTCAGAAGCTTCATCGATCTAAAGGATGATGACCTATCATGGAACTGGCGGGGCTTCATTGAGATCGGCGGCGTCTCATGATGCAGCTCTTCCGTATGTGGGGATTTACATACTCTACAAATCCTTATTTTCGATATCATACCTTGCGGCGCAAGCACACAGGATGTGTCCGTCCTCGTCCTCGTGCGTATCTACACCACCACTTATTATCTATGAACACCTACAGCGTTTTAGTTTCCTCCACAAGGATATTTTCTCCACTTTGTTCATGATTCATTTGTACTCTGCACATTACATCTTCTCGATTCACAAATTCCACTTTTACCACTTTCTGATTCACTTTGCACTTTGCACACATGTACTTCGTTTTGACTTGGCACTTCAGTAACCAGTGATCCATCATAATCCACCATGTTACCACCTTGAAACCCTTGAAACCTGGATACAATTACGCATATTGTCAGTTGAGGCGCCTCCAAGGCCTTCCGGTGTACACGGACAGTAACTGTCAAGGTGACCGCTCGTTTCGATGTTCCAAAGTGCGGTTGCCCAACAACGATCGCTGACGTCATTGTGTCGCTCGATCATTTCGCGTGACTGCGCTGCCTCCCAAAATTTACAGTTGAACTTTGTATAACACTGGTTTTCGACAAGGAAAATAATTAACGAGATCACTAAAGTACGTTCCATGCCGCCATTCCGCACCGCAAATTTGAATGTTGTCCGCACGCTACATAGTCCACGTCAAATGTTGACAGCGCTTCCGAGTCGCATGCGCGTGAGCTTAGTCAGGCTCACTGAGTCGCTGTCGTGCTTCAGTCCGTGCCTCTCTGTCGGCGGAAGAAATGGCTGTGCCCCCATGTCTTGGCATGACGCTAGCGCTCAGCTCAGGTGGCATTGACATGTTAAATTTGTTTCACGATGACGGAAGTCTAAGGTACTGTGTCCTCGGAAAGTGAAAAAGCGGTAGTGTGCGGTTATTCAACTAATCTCAGGACCTGCCGCCCTCGACCACGACGAGCGCTCGCTAGCTGTTTCATGGTTTGGCCCTTGGCTGCCTTGGCATCGCCCCGCCAGCCAAGTGGACAACGAAGGCAACGAAAGGTACACGCCGTAGGTAATAATGTTATAATCAGTTCTATGAGCTCCATGCCATAAGTTGGTTGAATTCACAACTTGAAAGATCTTCATCAGCATCGGGGTTGGTATGCCATCAATGGCCGCTGACCAGTGATAGCGAGTACTTGGTGATCTACTAGTAAGTACGTATATCACAACCGAACTACTTGACCCTTGAACTATCTGTCCAGTGACATGATAGTCTTGACAGTCAGTGATGGGTGAGGACTAGGGTGCCGCGGGCCGCCGGAGAAGGCATGTGCAGTACGCGGAGGTGGAACGCGTGAGTACCTTCGTCGGGATTTACATCGCGGGCGAGACTTCTCGCCGCTTAACCTTGGCTATTATGCATTATGATTCATACCTTTGATGATAGGTTGTCCGACGTTCATATGACCTGGATGGGCACTGGATGATTGCGAGCGGCCGCTGGGATGTCGCCCAATGAATCTCCAGGTCATTTCATATTGGTGGATGGTGGTATGTCACGGAGGTTTTGATGTCAGTTCGCCAGGTGAGTGCCTACATCGAATTCAATACGCCTTTTGACACACCATTCATCAAAATTATAAGCCAGAGTTCCTCGTATAAGGGGGAGTATTAGCGCGAAGATATGTCGTGGCGAGAAACAGCTACTCCGTATGACATACTATCTTCGCCATCGCCTCTAACTTAATCTTAATACCGGTATCGTACAAGACTCTCAGGGCCGCTATCTTGGACAAGTGGTCTGCCGTTCAGCACGTACATAGTAGTGCTATTCCTACAGGAAAGGCATTGAGCTTGTGTCCGCAATATCCATGAATCTTTCAGGTCTAAAGTTACATTCGCATTGTTCGTCATACTCAGTAGTACAGCACATCTGTTCGTCAGTTGTGAACACTATCCTTCAGCTCTTCCCTACTCAACCAACGGTCAACAAGACTAAAGTGAGTCTTCTAATACATCAATCTTCTCGGCACTTGATAAGAATCAGTTAGTGCCAGGTACGGGTACTTTCGCGATGAAGAACCAAGCTTGGCTTGCATCACTTGTCTCTGTCGTAGCGATAACCTGGCAAGAACAACGAGAACATAATTTACAGGGAATATTTGGGACGTACGGTTGCGCCATTTTCGGTGGAGTCTCCTTCCACAGCAAGCGCGAGTCCACCCCCGGTGTCCACGATACTGTATTTGAGAAATTGTTAACCTTAATTCTCATGTAGGGTCAAAACTCGACCCTTACTTCCAGGCATATGGGACTGCATTGTTTTGTTGCAGAATCCAAGAATAAATCGAGTTGCTGCTGACAACGCCAGTGCTGTTCGCGTAGGAGACGAACGCGCCTGTCCCAAAGGACTGTATAGTCAACCCAGTCGATTCAGTGGTTGCCACGTTTCACTGCGAAGAACAAAATCAAGCTCCGTTCGCGACGAGTATGAGGCAAACGCACGATGTCATTTCCTAAATAATTTCCGACACTGCAGACGATCGCACTCGGAACAGGGTTGTAATTGAGCAAATTCAGGTAGGTGTGCGTCATGGCATTCATAACGACGTATGAGCCTGTAAGAATGAGGACGGACATGTTGACTCAAGTTGCGATGCTCAGAGAATGCTTCAAGTTGGTGTTAGAAATCGTCAGTAAAGAGTACGTGTCTTTATACATTCATAATTTGAAAAAAATTATGGAGGACCTGACATCGTTCCGTGATACTCATGGAAAACGCCGGGAAATCGAAGTCATCGACGTACCCTGTTACAATGATATGGTTTTCACGAATAAGTACGCGGCGTTTCATACAGTTGGAACGTTGGGAAACAAGATCTGCAAGGGTCTGGAGCCATTTGGATCTATCTATGGCGTAAAACAGCATCCATACCATGAAATATGTACTTCATCGAGGTTTGCGTGACATGATCCAGCAGTAGGACTGGGGAGTCGAAGGAAATGGTTTGCAAGTGAGAGTCCTGTACCAAGAACCGTTTAGGTGCGTCACTAATATTATTGGTTTGTACCGGAAGCAGAAGCGAACCCGGCTATATGTCCAGAATTTTCATGCCTCCTGTGATCTGAAAGAAAATATTATTGATCTTCTGAATTTCCAGCGAGAGGACCTGCCTCTACATCCTTGTTGCGTAATCAGAGGGCCGCCAGACATGAAACCTTTGGCAATCATATAGTAGATTTCCCCGAAAAACGCGAACTTGCGATAGCAATAAATACGGTGTTATAGTTAGAACCCATCTGTCGTAAATCAAGATCAACTTCCAACTGGTCAGCAACAACGTCTATATAAGTTATAACTTACAGCACGAGTTGTACAACATATGAAGGGAAACTAAATAAATAAAAACACGTCCGTATGGATATGAAAATGTGATCACGAAAGCCGGATATACCCTCTAGGTAGCAATTAAGTCGCTCTTTGCATTGATGGGCGGTAATTAAGCGTGACGGAGATGTCGAACGAGGCATCTTAGAAGGCTTGAATTTGTTTCACCTCCAGAGTAATTTATCAAGCAGCTTAACTGAGGAAGATGGTGGCGGTAGAGGAGAAACAGGGGACTCGAGATGGTACTGATTGGATGGATGACGATTGTGGGACGGTACTGGGTATGTCTTCGAGTGCCGGTTAGGTGGCGGAACCAGACGGTGCGTCAACATGCGGGGAGGTAACGGAGGAGCTGAGTAGATGGCGGGCGACGGAGATGACTGAAGAGAATGTGATTGGTGCGGATGTACATGGGGGCGCGGCGAAGTCGAAGCTGCATGTGGGGAAATGTGGGCGGCAAGTGCGGGCGAGCTGGACTTGGATCGAAGCTTTGCCTTCTCCGTCGCACGTTCCTTCTCGCGCTTCTTCATCTCCTTCCGCTCTTTGTCACTTGATTCTTTGACTTTCTTTTCCTTCTCTTTTTGATCCCTGCGAGATTCCTTGGTCTTTCCGTCCTTCGTTCGCCCATTCAACGCACTCAAGGCCCCTCCAGTAGAGGTACTCCTCGGTTGTAACTCGGGCATATCAATTTTACTGAGGTGGACCACAATGTTACTGGGAGGGGTATAATCCTTGCCTTTTCCTTTGTCCTTCTTATCGTCCAGATTAATTAATTTGGGACCCTTGGGTGGTATCGTGGCCGTATCATACAGAACATACTGATACAGTTCCTTATCGCCTAATGGGCTTGAGAAAGGGAGCAGTCCAACGGCTATAAACTTACCTGCTTTGTGCCGGATGCGTTTCGTTTCCTCGACTACTTGCAGTACTTTAGGAACTTGAGGGGCATCTGAAGAGCATATGGATATAAACAGCATCGCTTCGTCCTGAAATCCAATTTGTTATTCTGTGTTGCCACGAGAAAAGCCAACCACACCTGCAGCAACCGCGCACAATATTGTGCATAATCCTTATAGGAACACTCGTCGACGATCAAGACCTCATTGAATTCGCCCCTCGCTGCCTGAATTTCGGCAACTCTTTCGACACCTGTTTTTCGCTTGGGCTTGGGTGGTACAGCTGGAGGAGAAGCAGAAGGCGGAGTTGTTGCGTTGCTGTTCTGGGGTGATTCATGGTACGCATCACTGGCATCTTGAAAGGTGAGCAATGCAGTCAAAATGACGATTTCTAGCCCTTTTCGATCCTCTATGTCAAACCTGTCATGCTATCATCAGCCATGTCGCAAGGACTCTTCTGTTTTCAATCTCACCTATTGAGATTGTAATCTAGAATTTGGACGGACGTTGATTTAATTCTACCCGGAGGTTCCTTGGTCACTGCGACCATGACAGGCGGGTCGGGCTTTCTGATCATGAAACACTCCTCTCGTTTCCACTCGAATTCATGTCTGACATGGTGTGACTAAGTTCGCGTGGATAGTTAGAGAGGCTTGCGTAGGAACTCACTCTTCCCATTTGAAAGACCATCGGAAGGTGAGAGTTCCGGTATATTTCAGCTCAACGATCTTCGAGGGATTGTACAACTCCACCGTTTTGTGTTTACTCGTGGCACTTGGAGCAGTAGCAGAGGCGAGCAGAGAGTTTGAGATGGGGTCTACCACAGAGTAAATCGGCTGACAAGCCATATTCCAAAGTACGCACCGTATATCTCGATGCTGTATACCTGCCCAGGTACACGTCGTTTGCGGTAGTGTACGTTTCCCGAAGGATCGCAGAGATCAGTGACAAGTCCACTTGAATCTGAGGCATTTGGCGCAAGAAGGAGCGTGAAAAGATTTTGGTCCAAACTCATGGTGGATCAAGCTCTACCAGACTCGGAGTCTCTCGGAGTGCTTGCAGCTCGAAGTGAGTCGAAGTGCACTACAGCTCAGGTGAACGGTAACAACGTGGTATGAAGGCGAGGAAAGTGAGGTGTCAGATGTGAATTCGTCCAGTTATAATAATGCCATTGGTGAGAAAGGTCGATGTTGCGCAGCTCGTTGAAGCTGTAGTGTGGCAGGCACAGTAAGCTAGTACTAGTAGCGCTTGATATCATAGCCGACCCGGCCCAGAGCAAAGCTCTGAGCACACACGACGCTTGCATTCGCAGCGTCACATTCGCCGCACTGTTCGGCATACTACAAGTTGTCTACAGCTATGGTTTGCATCATGAAACGTTATGGACACTATCCTTCACCTCTTCTCCACCCAATCAACAGTTAACAAGACCAAAGTGAGTCTCCGAGTACCTCCGAGTATATCAATATTCTCGGTACTCGACGACAACTTGAACTACTTTGAGGGTTGGTGCCAGGTACGGGCTCTTTTGCGATCGCGGACTTTTATCACTGTTCTAAATTTAAAGGATAACCAGGCATGATCATGAAGAACTCTATGCACGAATTCCGTTTGCGAGTTGTTCTCTACATCTTGGACACCTTTAACTGAACACTGGCTCTGGAATTTCTCCCCAGGAGATGACCTCAGGGTCGCAGAATTCCCTCATGGACAAATCGAGTTTCGACAATAATGAAGTTTACTTCTAGTACAAGCACCTGAGCGACACCTGTTCTCACACATATTAGTAACGATTA
>PVYE01002777.1:17014-38763 GCA_002995055.1 Rhizopogon rudus | reverse complement strand
CAGGAAGCTATACTTCTATCAATAACAATGTCATGATAATCTTGACAATAGATGATGATTGTCAAAATTATCATGACATTGTTATTGATAGTCTAAGTATATCCATCGGTGGATTACATTTTTCTCTTGTGATGATCTGTTGTTTCATTTTGTTTGGCAAAGGCTTTCAGAAATAAACAACACTACTGATAGCGGACTCCGGTCGCCGCCGCTGCAGTGACTGGTTCGTCACGCAATTCGAAACAAGCGGAGGATCATGACACTTGAATCTCCGGCAGTCCTCACAATCGCGGGAAGTGATTCCAGCGGCGGGGCAGGCATACAAGTGCGCCTTTAAGTTATGCTACCTACTATTGGGGCGCTCAAGATTCACTGACTGAAGGCAGACCTGAAAACGTTCACTGTTCACGGATGCTACGGTGCAAGCGTAGTCACTGCCCTTACTGCTCAAAATACCACCGGTGTGCAAGCAGTGCATGCAGTGCCTCCTGACTTCGTAAAGCAGCAGGTATGTAATTGCCATCAATGAACTGGCATATTACTTCTTTCCCACAGATGAGATCTGTTCTGGACGACATTGACGTGAGGGCAATCAAGACCGGTATGCTCTTCGATACGGAAAACACAAAGGCTGTCGTGCAAATGCTAAAGGACTACTTTGATGCCAAGGGACGCATTCCCTTAGTCTGTGATCCCGTCTGTGTCTCCACCTCCGGTCATGTTCTCTTGCAACCAGAAGCCTTGAATACCGTGATAGACGAACTCTTCCCCCTTTCGGACCTCATAACTCCCAACAGAGCAGAAGCGGAACTCCTCCTTAGTCAACGTCATTCGCCTTTTCAAATTACAAGCTTAGACAACATGATCACCGCTGCTCGGTATTTGAAGAAACTTGGCGCACAGGCTGTGCTCTTGAAAGGCGGTCATTTCGCCTTTTCGCTAAAGGAAGTGGCAAATTTCGAATCTGAAGACGTGCAGGTAATTCGAGACGGCCTTCTGGACGAGAACTCGAATATCCTTCGTATTCATGGTAGGAATGGACACGACATCGACTCTGTCGTAGTAGATGTCCTTTGCGCATCCGACAGCCGCATCACCTTATTTGCTAGAACTAGATTAGAATCAACGAGCACCCATGGCACTGGTTGTACGCTGAGTGCTGCGTTGGCCTCTCAGCTCGCGAGGGGTACACCGCGTTAGCCACCCTCCTTTAACAGTATTGCCGCATCCGCTGAGAAACCATACAGTAACTGAAGCCGTCAGGCTTGCGGGTGCTTACACTCACACTGGAATTGAAACCGCTACTCCCATCGGGAGTGGTTTTGGCCCTTTGAACCACGTTCATTCAATCACACCCCGTCTCATTGTGCCGTATGTGACTAGTGTTGGAAAACTTCACGACAACGAATTAACTTATTTCCACGCAGGCGAACCAAGACGAACCCATACCCACTCACAAGTTCCCTTATACAGAGTACAAGGACGATCTGGAGGGAGTATGTTCAACACGAGTTCGTGGTACTGCTGGGCAAGGGTACCCTTCCAAAAGAAAACTTCCTTCACTTCATCAAGTGAGGATTTTGTTGCCACACGAGAGAGCGTTCTGATCGCCCAAAGGCAAGACTATCTTTATCTCAAATATTATGCTCGAGCATATGCGTAAGTGGTCCGATCATCTCTCAACTTCCGTTGAGCTTCTCCCTTCCAGACTCCTTGCAGCCAAGTCGCATGCATATGCACCCATATTGGCAGCCACAGAAGTGGTCTTCCACATAGTTCGTGAAAGCTCGATGCACGTGGGTTATTGTGCCAAGTGGGGTATCACAGAGGACGAACTAAACAGCACCCCCGAGTCCCCCGCCTTGACAGCTTATGGGGCTTTCCTAATCGACATCGGGATGCAGGGTACGGCGGCCTATTTCCTTGATATTTGCTTATTGGGATGTGGCTGTTAGGTGATCCTATGAGACTATCCGTCGCCCTTGCTGCTTGCTTGCTTGGTTACGGAGAAGTTGGTTTGTGGCTCAAGGAAGAGGCTCGAGCACCCAACTCATGGGTTCGATGGGACGATAATCCATACCTCAAGTGGATGGAGGACTATTCAGGCGATGAGTATCAGAAGGCAGTAAAAGTCGGACTAGGTGAGGACGCAACGAATATTCTGACCACTTGTGACTCCAACATAAATCTCTAGAAACACTTGAAAGCCGTGCAGCAGCCGACGTGCCTTCGCTTATCAGGTTGGCCGAGTGGCGAGATGTTTGGGAAAGATGTACGCGGCTGGAGAAGGGTTTTTGGGACATGGCCATGAAGCTTGAGTAAACACATTTGTGGAGCACGCACGTGCAAGTGATAGATTCTATGCCTTCGTCACAGTGTATTGCATATGAATAAGTTAGGTCATGTAGTGATAGTATACGAAAAGCTAAACGTACAAGAGACACGTCTCTTTTAAAGCCACAATCCTACATACGGGCAGAACGATGCAACGTGCCTGCTCGGTTATGAAATATCGGACGACGTAGTGGTACTACTCGGAACATCCCAGCGCTTCAATTCTACATGCCCAGAAGACTCGTGTCCGATACTGGTATCCGTGTTCGTATCATCGAAGCTAGTGCTTTTGAAACGAGAATACTCCATATTTATGAGGAGGTGGTTTGCAGCGATTGGAGGTATCACGACTGTCCAGCTCGCTCCTAGTGCGTAGAACTCAGGTGGTGCAACTTGAAATATAAGCGTAGTGAAGAGATAGTTCAGGGTATTGCTGGTGTGTCATTAGTTGCTAGATGCAAATATGAACATTCCAATGACTCACAAAGCAAAGTATACAAAAGAGTCTCTCGCTAAAACCTTCATAAACCGAGCGCTGAACCAACTTTTGTCGGGAACACGACGGTAGCGCTGCACTGATTTGAAGCCAGCGAGTACCATGATAATGAAGTCAAAGGCCATGAGCGGAAGCCTGTGATGTCGCATGAGTAATTTCAACCATGGAAAGCGCGTAGTCTCTTCACCAGAATGGCAGGAACCACCTTGGGGTTTCCTCGACGCATATGCCTACGATCACATACTCGTGTGCTAGGTGAAGGTTTGAGATACGTGCATAATACATCCGGACAGCCCACACCTTTGGAGTACACGCTAAAGGCGATAGCTATGCCCAACATAACGCCGAAGACTCCGGTGTATAATATCACCATAGGGACGACGATCACTTTTTCTATATCATCAGATTAGCTCGATGGAGCAGCTCGATACACGGGAACTTGCTGTGGTCATAAAGAACGAACAAACGACGCAGGAGAATGACTAACGAGGAAAGAGTGAGTTCCGAACTGTGATTTAAAACATGACGTTACCAACTTTCGATGTTTGAAACAAGGAGAACCCCTGTATATACATGAGCACGCAGTCTGATAACTGTGTATCTTACTCACCAACGATGCTAAAGCTCGCGAACCCGAGACCTAGAAGCGGGAATTATCAGTTGACAGATTATGCCAAAGGCAGAAATATATGTATACATCTGGGGGTTCACAAATAAGGTCAACAGCTAACGGATCGATAAGTACAGTGGTTCATACATAGAAAGAGTAGGGTTTGTTTGAAGACCGACTAAGAAGACGAAAAGACTAGTCAGAACCAATGAAGACATATGACGGACAACTCACGATAAGTAGAGGAGATGATTGCACCAAGAGCAAAATATCGATTCTAAAAAGTAAAGGGTTGATACAAGAGAGGAGCTGACTCAAATGGAACAACATACGATGAAGAATAGAATCCTTGATGTCGACCATTTTGTTCCCTAACGTGAAGCACATGTTAAGATCTGACAGAACGCACAGCATCGTACCTACCCATAAAATGGTGACCTGGCAGGGAATATAAGTCTTGCCTTTATTCCAAAATAAAACGCGTACCTCGTCATGGAATGTCAGAACTTCAAATCGGTCAAGGTGATCAGATAATGAGCTGTTGAAATCATAAAGTCTCTGCGCACCGAAGTCCCATACGTATAGCGTAAGAGCAGAAACTGAACGGATCGAAGTAAATATTCAAACATCATCTCTTGTGCGGGTTCATACCTGACAGATAACGGACAATCGGCTCATACACCTCGTATTCTTGGAGCGCCTTGAGCTCCGCAATGATAGTTGAAACGTCCATGGGATAAAGCTATGAAGAGACATGATTGAGCTGGTCTCTTTACTTATACCCTATAAAATTCATCAGCGCACTGCCTGTGTCTGCAGCCTGAGGAAGTAGTAGACACATGTCTGATACCAATAAACCAGTGTCAACAAATTGATTGCTTCCGGTCAGCGTAAAAATGTAAAGATGATCAGTTTCAAGGTACATCATGTGGCGATGGCGGTGCTTGTGGCTTGTGGCTCCTTGTCTCATACCATCCTCTTCTGCGAACGTAGTTTCCCGCTCCTAATCGATCCACCATGTTTTCTGCATTGACTCGGACTCTTGGTGTGCTCCGAGAGTGCGGTACTCACGCGGAATAGTAATTCGTGTAATGACACAGGCCTTGAGTTCTACCAAAAAAACGCGATTCAAAGCGAAAAGAAAAATGAGCCTATGACGACAAGTCTACTAGCTGCGTTCGTTGGGTCATCACAACAGATCTGAGTTGTCCCTCCTATTCGAAACAATCCGCCAAGCATTTTCTATGTCCACCACCAGCACCTCTCTAACCTTCTACCCTGTCTCTGTGACAAGTGATTGATTAAACCATTGGGTCATTCCAACTCGGAGTTGATCAATATTAATGTCCCCTCTGCAAATTCTCACCTTCCAGACGACGAGCAATGTGCCTGCTGTTGGAGCGCCGCCTCTAGCTCCGAAGCGTCCAACATAAAAATTGGGAGGGTAGGCTGTGAGTTCACACATTGGATTGGTCGGCCGCCTCTTCTATTTATGAAGCTTGAAGGCTTACAGCCATGTTTCAACCGGTTACTATCAAAATATTGGTTGCAACCGTGACGAAGGTTTTGATATACATTTAATATTGTACACAATACGCAATCATTAGGGATATTTATATAGAACCAGTGTTTACATCAATTTTCATTATCCAGCAGCTGCGCCTTCAGGCTCACTCAACATACAAAAGCATTCATATGGCGGTTAACTTCAATGCTTGGCAAGTGTCAGTACTCGACTCGGAGGTACTATCTACGTCAGCTCTGTCAGCTCGGAGCGGTACGCACCACTATCTGCGACAATTACCGCTGAGACATATGGACGGTCATCCTGGGCTCGCATATGTTAAATTAAGGAGAATGCTCTCGAAGTGCACTTGCAGTCTTCCGGAGGAGAATATCGTCAGGAATGGACGGAATTCTCCGAATTCAACTCCGATTAATGGGATGTCCTCTGCGCATCTGCACCGTTGCGTCACCGTGTAAAGGAGACAAAAGAGTCTCGCGCCAACACCTTCATGAACAGAGCGCTGTTAATTCAAGCCATGCACCGAATGGTGGAGAAACAGAAACGTCTATAATTTAATATAACGATCCTAGTACATGCGCCCGTACTGCGCGAACTATGTACCTAGTCATATAACAGCAAGCGACATAGTACTACACCGAAGACGGCGCTGATTCAACTCCATCGTTGAATTCCACACTGGAAAATGTATTCGCGTTGATAGTGGAGCCAGTGCCAGTGTTTGCGAAACGAGAATACTCCATATTTATGAGGAGGTGGTTGGCGGTGATTGGAGGTATCATGATTGTCCAGCTTGCTCCTATTGTGAAGAACTCGGGTGGTGCAACTTGAAGTACCAACGTGATGAGCAGGTAGTTCAAGAAATTGCTAGGTAGTGGTGCGTGTGGTTATTTCTAGACGTAACTATGAATATTTGCGAGACTCACCATGCAAAGTAGACAAAAGAATCTCGCGCCAAAACCTTCATGAACCGAGCACTAAACCAATTTTTGTTGGGAATACGGCGGTAATTCTGCACGGATTTAAAGCCAGCAAGTACCACGATGATAAAATCAAAGGCCATGAGCGGAACCCTGCCATGTCAAATGAGTAATTCCCACTATGAAAGTATGTGGTGCCATTATTCACCAGAATGGTCTGAACCAGGTCGGGATTGGTAGTACGCATATGCCTAAAGTCACATACTCGCGTGCTAGAGACAAAGGTATCGATCAGTTCGAGTTAGGTGTATCCAGGTGGCCCATACTTTGAGAGTAAGCGCTCAGGGTAATGGATAATCCCAGTGTAGCGCCCATTGCCGCAATAAACAATACTCCCATAGAGACCACAACAGCTCTTTCTGTGTCATCAATTCAGTTTAGTGTAGAGGCCTCTACATATCCACTTACTGTACTCGTAAATAATGAACAAACGTCGCAGGAGAATGACTATCAAGGAAAGGGTAAGTTCTGTGATTCAAAATATGAGTTTACGCACTTTCGATGTTCACAACAACAAAAAGTCCTATGTCTACCTGAGCATGCAGCCTGATAGTACTAATCGGGCATCTTGCTCACCGATGAAGTCAAAATTCGTAAATGCATGACCTAGAGATGGAAGTTGATGGTGAACAGGTGCGCTGGTGAAGAGTAAAAATATATGTACACCTGGATTGTTCACGATCAGGGTTGATTAATGGACTGCAGCATAAAGAGACCTACATGGATACAACTGGGTTTGTTTGAACATCAACTGCAACACAAGTCAATACCAAGGAAGACACGCATGACGGACAACTAACGGTAAATAGAGACAATGATGGCACCAAGTGCGAAATATCGGTTCTGAAAAGTAAGGGTTTGAGATGAGGGAGTTAACTCAAATGAAATGAATTACGATGAAGAATAAGATCCTTGACATTGACCACTTTTTCCCCTGAAGCTGAAGTAGCAAAACCCCTGCTGTTACAATTCCGCAAAATACACAATACCACACCTACATACCCATAGAATGTCGACCTGGTACCGAGTAAGTTTTAGGCGAATGTTTGCAAATCAATTGATCACGTACTTCATGATGGAATGTAAGGACTTCAAGGGAGAGATACATCACGGAGCTGTTGCAAATCACAAAAAATCTACACACCAAAGTCCCATACATATAACGCACAGGCAGCAACTAGATAAATGCTAGTTAAATCAAATCAATATCTCTTCTGCAAGTTCTTACCTTCCAGACGACGAGCAATGGGCTCATACGTCTCATATTGTTGGAGCGCCTCTAGCTCTGCAATGATACTCGAAATGTCCGACATAAAGAGTGTAGTAGGGTGGAGATATTGAATTAGTCACATCCCTCTCTTTATGCCTGGTTCCTCTGGGATGTGAAATTGTGAATGGAGCCCGTGGTGGCACAGCACCAGCAGGCACCCAGCGTGAGTATGAAGGCCTCAGCCAATTCTGTTGCAATGCGCCATCAAAAAATCTGAGTGTGGTTGCAACCCCACCGGTGACCAGTTTATGCATAGAATACATCAGTCAAATCCCCACGAGATAGGATCATTGTCGATAATAGGAGGTCAGATGCCAGGGAAATTTAACGAAACCAGTGCTCAATATCAATATTCGATGTGCTCCGATCATCTAGCCAGTGCAAGATCAATGACAACACATGGCACGCGACACGTGACAGTGCTCAAGATAGCTGAAGCGCTTGATCTACTATGACCAATATCAATGTTCAAGTCCAACGAAGGACAGATCTGTGCAACGAACAAAACGATAATAGCTTCACGATATATCAATCTCCAAATCCACAGGGGTCGGTGCGTCAGTCTCTACATCCGCGGCAACTTCAGTCTCTGCATCCGGAAGATCTTTATCTTTATCTGCAGGTTTTGCGCGAGCCCTGGCTCGGGGTTTTGCCGTTCTTCTTGGTTTCGTAGAGCGAGAGGCTGGGGCGGCCGGTAGTTCCTCTGTTTCATCTCCATCCTCTTTCGCACCGGTACTTGGCCTCCCTCTTCCCTTGCCTCGTCCTCGCTTTCCTGATGCACGAGGTCTTCTCGAGCTGACGGTTCTCTTCACGCCGGTAGATACGGGGCCCTCATCCTGATCCACATCGTTGTCCCCATCGAAGAACTCATTACGTGCCATAGACCGGTCACTTCTTCGTTCTCCAGCAAACGCAGTTCCTCGCTCTTCATCGATCTCATCTGGTTTCCTTTCTTCATCTGCAAGCCAACCTTCCAAGTCTGGCGGTATTTCTTGCATGGCGACACTTGGTGCACCCTGCAAATACCGCAACTTGTTTCGAATGCTAATGGTGATTCGTTGCAACGACGCAGGTGAATTTTGGTTCTCGACGCGTCCTGTGAGGGGAGGGTGAAGCTTCCATTGCGAATCGCGGAAGAATGGATCGTAAACTGTGGCCGGAAGCTCGTCGGGTATCGCCGCTCCAACGAGGACCGCAGTTTCGTATGTCCAACAGCGGCTGACGTTTTTGATGGTGTAGCCTCCTCCTCCTAATACGAGTAGCGGTACATTGAACTTCCTAACAAAGTTCACACATTCGCCATGAGCTGCGATGGATAAATTAAATGCTCCCAGTCGGTCACATCCCAATGAATCTGCGCCACACTGCAAGACAATGGAGGTTGGGCGGAAAGCAGTGACGGTGTCTTCAATGACGGTCTTGAATATTGTCAGGTACATGTCGTCATCGATCCCATCTTGTAAAGGCACATTTAGGCAAAAGTGTTTGCCTAAACTTGAACCGTTATCGTCGAGCTTACCCGTTCCAGGGAAGAAGTCGCCAGTGTATTTGTGAAAGGATACTGTCATGACACGATTCGAATGGTAAAAGGCAAGCTCGACGCCATCTCCGTGATGAATGTCGATATCTATGTAGAGGACCCTGGGGTGATATCTATGACTCGTGGTCAGGTTTAGGTATCAGCGCCTGGGAAAATGGCAGCTCGCCTCAGAAGCTCAAGAATTGCTAGAACGATATCATTGACATAACAGAAACCACTTGCTTCTCCACGCTTCGCATGATGGAGTCCGCCCGACCAATTAATTGCAGTATCGCAAGCGCCCGACGTAAGCTTCCTTGCTCCTGCAAGGGATGCGCCAGCATACATGCGGCAAAAGTCATACATTTCTGAAAAGATTGGGCAGTCTTCAACACAGTTGAAAGTGTCTATAAGGTGCCGCATTTCGTTCTGGTTATTTGGAGTCACACTGTACACTACCATTGAGGTGGGCTATCCGTATGAGTTTGAGTCACGTACCGTGAAAGGAAGTCAATGTAGTCGTGGTCGTGGTACATCTCTAACTCAGCTTGTGTAGCTGGGCGAGGATTATATATGTGATGTATTTGCTTGTCAAGACCATAACCCATGACCAACGCGTTGGTCAATGTCAGTCTGTGCGGTTTCATCGGATGGCGCTCCTGAGATGAGTGCTTGCTGAGAGCCAAGTCAAGCGGACATTTAAGGGATAAAACGTACCCCATAATGATGTTCACCAACGCCCTTTGGGAAAAAATAAGAAACTATTGGTCGAGAATGAGGCTTTTATTTATCTATGAGCAAAACTGCTTTGACCAGGGAAGAAACTTACGTTGACACGCTCAGTTATCGGCTGAGCAGTTCCATGGGCCCCCCGATCATCGAAGTATGCAGAAGTTGAGAAGGTAGTGGCTTGTGAAGCACGAACCATGTATGTTTATTGTACACAGTAAGACACACTGCAGTTTCTTGTTATCGGGAAGTGGTTGGGCGGAATGCGAACAGTTCTTGATTCTTGAAGCTTGACGTTCTGGTCCAACGAATTGAATGAAGGAAAGCGGTAATGTCTGCTTATGTAATGATATGTCCAGTGCCACAGTGCAAACCACTTGCCAGTGCTTCAAGTTGCGCTCATCATGATGTTGCACGCATATCGCGTGTTAGCCATCGTTCCATTTCTCATGTTCGTGGTTGCGTCCTCCGGGGATAGATCATCAGATTTTCAGAACTGTGTTTCTGCGTGCTACGGGGACCAGTGCCATCCTTGGACGACCCATTCACTTGCCCTTCGCTTGACGCGTTGGACATGTACAGATGACTGCAAGTACAAGTGCATGCACATGTTGACGGATAGTGCAATTCGGGGAAGCTCGACCATACATCAATATTATGGGAAGTGGCCTTTTTGGCGGCTCTTGGGGATGCAGGAACCAGCTTCTGTCGCGTTCTCATTGTGGAATATGTATTATCATATCCAGGGATGGCGCCAGCTTCGCAGCAGAATGCCGAGCGACCACCCAATGCGACCTTTCTACTTAACCTGGGCCATAGTGAGCATTAACGCGTGGCTCTGGTCGGCAGTTTTTCATACAAGAGGTCTGCCCTCAATGACGTTTGAACCACGTTCTTCCACTTATAAACTCCTTGAAGATTTGCCCAACACGGAAAAGCTCGACTACTTTTCTGCTGCTATGGTCATCATGTACGCCTTGTATTTCACGGTCCTGCGGTCTTTCAATCAATATCCCACCCGAACGCGTGATGGCAACCACACTCAGCGTACCCCCGCATTCCTCCTGTGGTCATCCATCTGCACTGTAGCTTACATCGCCCATGTAACCTATCTCAGCGTTCTACCGCGGTTCGACTACACCTATAATATGGCCTTCAACCTTACCATTGGCTTCACGCATAATTTGCTGTGGCTGCTGTATTCCCTTCCTGCATCGTTACCCCTCATTCAACGCTTTCCCTATAAGCCCCGAACATACAGACCGTCATATACATCTAAGGTGGTAGTATTCGCCGTGCTTACAACAGCCGCTACTGCTCTCGAGCTCTTCGACTTCCCTCCATGGGGTCGTATTATCGATGCCCACGCGTTGTGGCATCTGAGCACTGCCCCTATCGCGAAGTTCTGGTACGACTTCTTGATTCAAGATTCATTGGACGACGGATGGAGGGAATCAAAGAGGTGAAGACACCTTGCCTTGTATTAACTATTTATGTGCACTAATCGTATGGATTCTAGCTAAAAATGTCCAAGCGTCCAAAGAGCTCCTACTTTACCCGTCAGAGACTGTTCTTCTTCCTTTTCTGTTGAAGCACGAGCAGAGAAACTGCAGCGTTGTCAGCGTCTTTGCTACACTCCTTTCAGCATATCGCACCTAGTATTGTATCCAAAGAAATCACCGCAGATGGTTCGATCTCTAAAAATGCATGCTGCGATATCATACCCACCATGACGTAGCGCTTGTGTGGGTAAAATGTCGCTATGGTTTTTGGAGTCTGCGCCCCGCCTTCATCAATGCTACGAAGCTGTTACTTGTCAGCTTCCCTGGTTATATTTTGCAGTTGCGTGTTTCCCAACCTCTAAATTAGGACCTGCCACAGTCCAAGAGAAGTAGTTTCCCTCGCCATCATCAAATTCCCATCGACTGCACATTGTGTTAAAGCATCCGCTCAACATTACGGATATGAACGTACTTACCTCTGTTGGCTTTCTCCCTTAATCTTGCGCAACCATAGCTCCTCGTTCATGAACTCTCCACCATACATGCTGACAGCGACAGGTTTGCCTGATTGGTTCCGGATGTTACCAACAGTGTCCTGGCCTTGTGTACGACTGTCGAGTCTGCGCACTGTCGTCAGGTGGGACTCCCACTCAGGTGTTAACACCTCATAGTAGAGTGCATCAGTCGCGTTGGAAATGACCAGATTCTGCACGTTAGCAGTGGTGAACGTAAGTCTTTGGGTTTGGGACATGGTTGGTATCAAGTTGAGAGAAATGTTGGTCTGAGACTGCATTTAATGCATACTCTGTTTAAATAGAGCGAGAAGCTTGGTTGGACAGATCGTTCACACTCAATGCCCATCTCCGTACAATACTTACACTCGGATCACAGACACACCCATGTGAAGACTAATCGTTCGGTCGAATCTGAATTATGAGAATGAGAAAAGGTCAGTACCAATACTCTTGAACCACGCTCCACGAGTTAGATCGTGGGTTCGCATGCATGGAGGGCTGCGGAGCTAGTGCGACAACGGAACAAACCTCCCAGTCACAGGGGTCACAACGGTCTTGGTCGCCCATGAGGGATTCAGGCACAGGCAATATTACACTGCTTTTCTAGTAGTACACAAGTATATACCAATAGTGATGATCCGGAGCGAGGCAACAAGCTAAATGATCATGTCCATGCCTCTACCTTCGGCCCATTCACCGAACAGAAGGCTAATACTTTCACCGTTGTGTGTGCGACGTATGCTTTCGGCGATAGTAGAGCTGATGTCCAGTGCTATTAGCTTCGAAAACTGTTCCTTGTGTTCTGTTTGCGGAATGGTATTAGTGACCTGTGAGGGACGTTAACAGCGGAACGAAAGCAACGCAAAACGCAAAACGCACCACAAGCTGCTCTATTGGAAGACTGTTCAAAGAGGCCATGTGGGCTTCTGCGAAGAGTCCTTCGTGAAGTGTCAGGCTATCAGGAATCGATTTCTTCTATAGGACACGCACCGTGCGATATAAGCACGTAAATGTTTTTTGCGCCCTTCTCATGTAGTGTCCGAGCAGCGAGGGTGAGCGTGTGACCAGTATCTATCATGTCGTCTACCAAAATAGCCACCTGTAATGATCATCAACAAATATTCGAGCAGAGTATAAGGAGGCGCTGTTCCTTATCTCGAACATCTCCGACTAGAAGTTCCATGCGTTCCGGGGCATTTTGGGCCTTCCCATCGCGTTTCCGGTGTATAAGGGCGAACTCGACCCCAAGTTTGTCTGCCATTGCGGTGACCCTGTTCATAGCTAAGTAATGACCAACTTCAATATCAATATAGCACGAGCCTCTTTGCGCCACCAGCATCTGGACTGACGATAATGCTATCCTGCCACCCGTCGATGTACCTCTTGATGTATGAAATCATCAATGGTTCCGAGAACAGATTATCCACTGGAATGTCGAAGAATCCTTGGATTTGACTCGCATGCAGATCCATGGTGATGACGTGATCACATCCCGCGCTGACAAGCATATTTGCCACCAATTTTGCGGTGATCGGTAACCTGGACTCATCCTTTTTATCCATCCGTGCATACGGGAAGCACGGGATGACAGCGGTAATCCGGCGCGCAGAGGCGGTCTTGCAAGCGGATATAAGGATCAAGAGCTCCATCAAGTTGTCGTTCACATCGCTGCAACCTGATTGGATGATGAAAATGTCCTCCTCGCGGACGGACTCGGAGATTTTGACATTGATCTCGCCGTTTGAGAATTTCTTGGGCATGCATGGCGTGAGGGGGACTCCAAGCCTATGTATGTGAATCACTAGTCCATGGGCTGTTTTGCTGCATCATGTAAAGCGGCAGCTCACCGCTCAGCCACGGCATGGGCGAGCTCTGGGTGACTATTGCCTATGGGACCAAATCAGCGGAAGTAAAGCAATCGTGCTGAATAAACATACCCGCAAGAAGTCTGATAGAATTTCCGTGATACATAATTTATAAATTGGATTGTAGATTGATCTATAACATAGAACAAGGACGATGAGGAAAGAGTAGTGGGGGTGACTGGCAAAGATGCTCAATATCTTAAAATCATCTTGTTTGCACAACACAAATAATCTACACAGCCACACCCCTGAAAACCAAGATCACCAGGTTGTTTCAGCATTAATGGCTCGCGGCGATTGAAGAGTCCGCCGGGTGTCAGGAGAAACTCGCGGGAAAAATAATCACATCGCAAAAAGACAAGAGCGCCACAGCAGCTTATTACAAGTGCTCGGTCGCTATAAGACGGGTGGAAATCTACACAGCCATATCATGCAGGAACTCTAATGGTGATGTTCTCTACAACGTATTCCGTGTCTGCATAGCCGAGAAGCTGAACTATGCGAGAGCTAAAACCCAACTGGATGAGGATACGCCCGAAAACAAAGAGTTTGTTGAGAACTCACCTATTTAGGCCCATTACTCGGGATATCTGTGCAGAATTGTAGTTCGCTAAACCCCGTCCTACTTCTGCACAATCCCAGCCATCGGACTCATACGTCTTCTCAATCAAAGGAGTTTCATCGTCCATGACCGTTTGAGCATCAGATGTCATATCATCCGCCAAAGATGAAGACGACCCAGAACGCGATAATGGATCAAGAGATGCAACTGAGGCTGTCAAGGATGCCCCGGGCTCTAGGACTGGTGTGCATGGCGTCGTTGCCGCCACGTTGGAATATGTAAGAGGCGCAATTTCTTCATCCTCAGCGAGAACTCCTTCAACACAGCGTCGAACTAGTATGCGGACTGCTTGGCCAGAAGCGAATGAACCTCGAACACCGAGCACTCCAGCTGGCAACAGGCGGCCCCCAGACTCTCGACGAGACAATACAACATGTGCCCCAGAGTCAATAATCACACCACCTGCTGGATAAAGAGTATGGCTCGTCCATGCTTTCAGGTCCCGCATGGGAATCGAAGAAGGCTTGAAGACAGTGTGGGGAGGCCGTGGCAGACTAAGAGATGTGCTGATTTGATCCAGATCAACTTGTTTGGACTTTTGCGATGGAGGGACAGGGCTAGAAGCTCCCGAACTCGGCAACGACGCGCTTTTCAATGCTGCATAATAGTCGATGGTATCGACGATCACTGAGGGTTGTTTACTGGATGCGATAATGGTCGTCACGCCAGCACCGGTTGCGATTTCGGCAGCAATTAGTTTTGTTTCCATCCCGCCAGTTCCAAGGTTGGATCCTAGTGTAGATGTACTGACTGGAAAAAGGGTTAGTTTCGGTCAGATTATCGCTGTATCTCTGGATTCATACCTTGTGATCGAATAGAAGCAACAGATGTAACTTCGTCAATCTTTTTCGAGGAGGGATCTTTCCGCGGGTTGGATGTATACAGACCATCGACGTCTGTAAGCAGGAAAAGGTAATCGGCATTAATCATGGAACTCGTGATGGCAGACAGCGTGTCATTGTCGCCAAATTTGATTTCCTGCAGCTAGTTAGCACACCCTAATCTGTTACATCTCTTTGATAGACACGTACGCTGACGGAGACGGTGTCATTTTCGTTCACGATGGGTACTACGCCCATAGACAAAAGTTCCCTCAGTGTGTTAACAGCGTTCAAATATCGTGTGCGCTGGGGTGAGTTCAGTGTTGGAGGAGGATGTACGTGGAAAGCATCTTACATCGGAGATATCTCCTCTCGTTAGCAGAACCTGAGCAGTTCGCTGATCAAACTGCCCGAAGAGGTTATCCCACAACGCAATGAGACGTCCTTGTCCTATCGCTGCCAAGGCCTTCAGTTAATCAGTCTTAATTTCATGAGGATGTAGCTACAAGACGTACCTGCTTCTTAGACAGACTTTTTGGTCTCTGCGGGATGTCCATTGTCCTCAATCCAACTCCAATAGCCCCGGAACTGACAAGCACCACTTTGTGCCCATAGCTGCGCAAATTAACAACGGTCTCAACGACCGCAGAAAGTATGGACAGGAGAGGTTGATGTGTCTCTTCCTGGACGATGGAGGATGTGCCTATAGCATTTTACAGATCACACATCTGCAGGAGAGGAGGCGGGGATATTACTGGTACTCGCCGAGCTTGATAACGATCGTGCTAGGATGTCCGCGTTTTGCTGGACGCGACATTTCGTAGTAGACCGGAGCGTTTGCAGTGGATGTTGACTTGTTGCTCTTTGAAAATGTATGGTTTGTTTAAGCTATGTGTGACCGTCCGACACGCGAAAAGACTCGGTGAGTCACGTCGCGTCGGACCGCGGTCTATGTTTGGAATAACTACTATAAGCCTGGCTGTCATTCGTGTGCGTAACTTAACTAAACATATATTGAATCTCATAACTAAAGAACTACCGAAAGTTGTAGAACAGACAACCGCAAGCACCGTGACTCAGATCGTTAATCCATGGGTGCCCTGGCAGCCTCCTTCTCGCCCTTCAGGATACGCTCGACGTTGGCACCGATGCGACGGCGCTGCTCAAGTGTATACTCGGGTTCTGGCGCGGAGTAACCGAGCTCTGCAGAGATTGATTAGTATGGTGTGACGTCATTGCAGCATGAAACTCACTCAGACTCGGGTATTGTAGAGGTATCTCCTCACTCTTCACTGGGAGAGTGGACAAATCGAGAGGGAATGGAGGACCAATCCATGCATTCCGGATTTCATGGTCTCTATTATGAGGTCATTCGATTCATGCTATACCGAATACATCTCCGCACTTACTTCCTCTGCAAATACCGATAAGTTAATCAAACGCTGGAAGATAAAACGGAATTACCTCTTCGCGAGTCAGCGGGTGCACGAGAATACTTTGGTTGCATTAAGGGAATGAATTGGCTGTGAAGAAGTAAAGAAATACCTTAGATTGCCTCTATTCATGCAAAGATACGAAAATACAGAAGAAAACGAGGACGAAGGTACCCAGATCTCGTATGAACCTAACAATCAAATTGAAGTCATGGAACTGAACGTATAATAAGCACTTGCCAACTGGATGAGGACCAATAGGGTCGGCGTTCACACGAAATAATGGCACAGCGACAAACGCCCCATCACGCCTTAAGCGCAGCACAGCATCACGCAACTCCAGCGCAGCTCGGTGCGCATCAGCATTGCGCTGGTGGAAATAGATATCTGTTCAAATCCCTCAGTAACCTGAAGACTTACTATTACACTCCAAACTCACGGAAGTGCCATTCTCTGGAACACATCGTGCGCACAAGAGTGAGCGCAACAGATGGGGAAAAGTCAATGATCAGTGAGTAAGCCATTTAAAAGTTTGAATTACTTACTTGATTTCAGAGCTTACAACTTCTTCGAGGTCAGTCGGCGGTTGGTATTGGTCTGACATTATGTCCCTCGTCAATGAAGGAGGGAAGCAGGTATCGCTGACGTTAACTGTTAAGGGATAGTACTTAAGGCCATCAAGTGGACCAAACAAACAAGAATGGACGCAAAGTTAACGTCATGACTCATGAGTCAGCATCTGCTATGCCTACCTATGCATAGAATCCAAAGTTTTCATATTCATCAATTACATGCAGATTTAATACAAGCATAGTCCGTCCGGTCTCTGCTCCTGGTAATGAAGTACACCGGATATGATTAGGCATTCAACTTCTACCCACCCACGAGAATAAGTTGGATAGCAACGCGTCCCGACTTGAGATTAGGCCGAGCGCCTGTGCGGTCGGAAAATGTCGCAAGTAGTTGAGCTCCCAGTTAACCTTGTTCCAATCCCCGTTCCTCCAATGGCGGGTGGTAACTTCTAAAACGGAAGGGAGCATGTAGAAAATGATGCCAGCGACAGCGCGAGGTTCCCGTACGCGAGAGGAGCCCACATCCAACGTTCGTAAGGAGGTGTGTGCAAATGACTTGCCTCTGATGTCGACCACTGTGTGTATGTACATTCGCAAGTTATGCAAGTGAGGGCATAGACGGAGCGCTGCGAACAATCCCCGAAATGTAACAGTAGTAAATGGAAGACCTGCGTTCGTTAATTCCAGGGAGCGGATGTGCGGCCAACTTGACATGGCTTCTAAGAGGAGATTGTTGTTGAGGTCGATGTGGCACTCAAGAAAGAGATGTAGGGTGCGCAGCTGCATGAAACAAAGAAGTTGCGTGATCACGGTCAAAGGCTTGTCATAGCACTCTTGAACCTTTGATGCCTCCTGGGAAATTACTTCAATGGCCTCAAGGGTCTGGTATGCTTTGCACTGTGACAGTGCATGAAAGAGCTGCTCCGCATCTTCACGAGACAAAGTGTGGACATGCATCACAAATACTTTTAGTGAGGGGAATTCCGAGTGTTGCATGACTGCGATAGTGTCTGCAGCCGTTTCTAGATAGAAACTAAGAGTCGTGATGTTGAGGAACGGAGAGAAATTGACATTATGCTGGTCTAACGGGATTTTATACAAACCCGCAGTCACGGTCACTGAGAGAAGGGTAGGAAGGTTGGAGAGGTGCTTCCATGCTGCCGAGTCGAGTGGTGAACAGTCTAGATGTTTGAGCCGCTTGCACGAACGAATGGTTTCAGATATGAACAACACATCTGCTTCGTGCGCATTTGTGCTCGTGATAGATAAGCTCTCCAGATCATGATAACAGGTCCCAAAAGAATTCAAATCGGAATGAGCGACCAATAGATCACAACGACGCAGCGTAGGGGATAGGAAGAGGTGCAATCTGGGATTTGGGTGGAGATTCCAGTTCAGCGAAAGGAGTCTCGGGAACACGCAAGTCTCGGCGGGGAGGACTGTGAGAAGGTGGAAATGTTGGCTGTCCAGTACACGCAATGAGCGCACACGGGCGGCATGACGCAAAAATTGACGGGCCTCGCGCTCAGATAATGGTTCGACGCCTTCGGAACAGAAGTCCTGAGATTAAGTGCTCGGTCAACTCATGGCGAACAAAAATTGTAGTCATCACCGACCTTTAATTTTGCGTCATGGCGATAGATCATTGGATGTAGCCTTGTTACACAGCCAAGCAATGGCTGTATGCCATGAGCATACATGTCAGCCCAAAGCAAATCCATCGCGGGTTCGTAGAAGGTTTTGCATGTGCTGGCAAGCGCTGCAAAGGATTTCCGATATTCAGATTTGCCACCAGATCTAGACGATGAATACGGGACATGCGTGAATATCTCCCGGAGTACTTCCGAGACAACTAGAGCGTCATGCATCCTTCACAGGAACCCTTAGGGGGGACTACAATGGAGTGTCAAAAAGACGAGACGCTGCACGATGAACTTAGCGTTCAACGAACGATTCCGGTTGCTTGCAAGCTCCTATGCAAGCTCCTATGCAATGTTTATAAGCAGTGTACTTAGGGTCAACTAAATTGGCACGACTCGCTACCTTTCTTTTTGGGTTGTTGTTCTCACTTATTTCTCATAGCCATAGTAAGTACCCACTGCACCTAGTCTCCCATAGGCAGAGTCTGGCAGACTCTAATAGAAGGAAGATAGTCGTTCTTTCTGTATGACTCCGCCCGAGTTTAATGGTGGACATACTAAATTGTGCCGGTGTACAAGCGAATTATATCTGTAGTCGTCGTACCTCGCGAAATTCGAATCGGGTACTCCAGGGGAAGAAAATGTGAAGATAGCGAGGCCATTTTTCAACCACCCAGCAAAGCGATCACATCGACAGAGACAACAGATCGCCATTGAATACGACAGAGACAGTTGCTCTGGACGAAGAGAACCAGCCGAGACATGCGGCCGCGGCTGACGTGGGAAGTCTGCACAGCAATGCAGATCTCCAGAGGTTGCGGAACGACTATCTTTATTCGTCTACGGTTCTGCCTACGGTATTTTACGAAGTTGCAGATTCTGAGGTTCATCTCCAAAACCACGCTGTTGTATCAATTGATGTCACCGCATCTCGGTACTTCCATTCAGGCATGCCTGACACTGTAGCTAGTGGACACACTTACATATCTTTCCGGTCTCAAGGTCATTGACTGGGCCTTACTACTGACTGAACAGATCCGATGGATAACTTCACCCTCTCCTCGTGCACCACGCTGGCGGCTTCAGATGCCATTTTTCTTCAACTCAGTTACCGGCTCTTCGTGAATTGATATATCCCCGGGGGCCGGGACCGCTTTCCAGTCGATTTCTGGTGAGACACAGAAAAAACCTGACTTCAATTCATTTGTTTGGTTCTTTCTTTGTAGAATTTCGCGATGAAGTGAATCTTTTGGCAAAGAATCGCCGCCGCCTTACGACCGCCCTTGGATTTTGGGAGTTGCTCGATGCAGAGGTATTCGAGTTGGCGCCCATCGAGTACTTTGGTTTGGGCTGTTGCCAGAACCAATCGCCCACAAAAGTGTATAAAGTCACTTTGCCACTCTCGCGCGTTTGAAGGACATCAGGCCAACACTGCGCACCATACGATTCGCAAACTACCTGAATGTAAACGAGTTATTGAGGAATCATCGCAAAGCGCTTCTTCCCGCCTTGGAGCTAGCTACTTAATGGGAGCGGCTTACGTTTGGAAGATCACGAAGGGAGGCTTTTGTCAGGTATAATTTGAGTTACCGATTCGCGAAGACCTTGCTCATTTCTTCTCGTTGTGCCTTTTCAACAGACCGAATTATGTCAATAAATGTAGCCTCGTGATACCTGGAGCTGTACTTCGATTCCTGACTTCGTACTATATATGTACCATCCTGCTTTTATTTCTATGTCACACGCCAGTTGCGCAGGGATCTCTTCGTCCCTGCATCTTGTATTCTCACATCTTCTGGCTCGTGCTGTCAGGTCCTGGAACTCCCAAGTGGGGGCAGCTGGCGCAATGTAGAAATCTGCTTCAAGGGGCCAAACAGACTTGGAAAGCGAAAAGAATTTAAAATCCATGATGCATATGTTAGCACACTCATGATCATCATGCTGAAATCAAAAGGGTGCGACTCGGAGAAAACTATTTTGTTAAAATCCGATATTCACATTTCTTTCCTAAATGAATCCTCGACGCGCATCTATGCATGGGGTCCAAGGTTATCAGGTCCATCATTTATATACAATACATATTAAGTGTAGATGGTACACGCTAGTATGAAAATATGCCCGAACAATGAGTACACTTGACCCGAACTCAGGTCAAGCCTCTCCTCTTCGTTGGGCCACCCCTCTTCCTCTTCTGCGGTCGCCGAGATTGCAAGGAGACAAGGCACCTGTTGACCTCCTCCCAACTCCATCTCCCCATAAGGTGGGAAGTAACTTGAGTAACACAAGGGAGCATGGAGAAAATGATGCGAGCGACAACTTTAGGACTCTCTACATGATTGGAGCGTATAAGCAATGACTGCAGGGAGGTGTGTTGAAATGACTCGGCTTCAGGATCGATATCGATATTCACGGTGTCTATGTACATCCGCAAGTTATCCAAGTGAGGACATCGACGAAGCGCTGCGAACAATCCACGAAATGTAACAGGTTGATTAATAACCGTGTGCCGAAATTCCAGTGAGCGGATGAGTGGCCAACTTGACACGGCTTCCAAAAGAAGGTCGTTGTCCATATGGATGGGGCACTCGAGAGAGAGATGCAGGGTTCGTAGTTGCTTAAAACAAAGAAAATGTCTAGTCGCCCACAAAGGGTCGTATGAGCGTCCGGACTCAAAGTTTAATGCCTCGTCGGAGGAAACTTCAATATCCTCAAGAATCTGGCATGCTTTGCACTGAGATAGTGAATGAAAAAGCTGCTCAGCCTCTGCCCAAGGCAAAACGCTGACACGCATTGCGAACTTTTTTAATGAGGGGAATTCTGAGTGTTGTATGACTGCAATAGTGTCTGCAGCCGTTACTACACGGAAACAAAGAGCTGTGACGTGGAGGAAAGGCGATACATTGAAATTATCCAGGTCCAACGGAACTTCCTGCCGCCACACAGAAATCGTCACTGAGACGAGGGTAGGAAGGTTGGAGAGGTGCTTCCATGCTGCCGAATCGAGTGGCGAACAGTCCAGATGTTTGAGCCGCTTGCACGAACGAATGGTTTCAGATAGAGACAACACATCTGCTTCGTGCACATTTGGGCTCATGACAGATAAGCTCTCCAGATCATGATAACAGGTCCCAAAAGAATTCAAATCGGAATGAGCGACCAATAGATCACAACGACGCAGCGTAGGGGACAGGAAGAGGTGTAATCTGGGATTGAGATGGAGATTCCAGTTCAGCGAAAGGAGTCTCGGGAACACGCAAGCCTTGGGGGGGAGGACTGCGAGAAGGTGGAAATGTTGGTTATCCGCATCCCAGACATG